>JAPTYQ010000029.1:17372477-17390214 GCA_029814465.1 Ostorhinchus cyanosoma
AGTAATTATGATTGGCTGTTCTTATGTCTGTCAAAACATGGACGAATGAATTCTATCGAGCGGTCTCATATTTCTATCGAGGAAAAATTATTTCGTGACATACGTTATCGTTTTATCGCCCAGCCCTACGCTGACCACTCAGTCTCTTATTGTTCTGCCTATTTTATCCAAAAACGGGTCACTTCTAGCTCCAAAAAGTCACTCTCTCAATGGCTAAAATACAAACTACTGGCCTGTAAATGGCAGTTCAGAGATTTATGGGTGACATCTTAGACCCTCTGTCAGCTGTCCACAAGACCATTTGGCCTGTGAGACGCAGGAGCAGGAAGAGGTGTGGATGTGTTTGTTTGTAACCGCCCTCAAACAATCAGAAAACAATGCTTGTATTCAGCTCGTGGCTCCCTTTGATTCTTGTCTGTTGAGTTGCAAGTTTATTTTTATCTGCTAAAGTTTTCACCTAACTTCACTCTAACTTCAGTGAAGACTTTTTTTTTTTTATGTTGTTAAAAGGATCACAGAATTACATTTAATTCTCAGCAGTGTCCTCCCACAAGCAATTTCCAACCTTTTCTGAAGCATATTCAGGAAATGTTTCTCATTAACCCACAAACACTGACCCGGCTCGAAGACGTTTATTGTGAAGTATAACTGTAAGATTAATTTTCATATATTTCAAACTGTTTAAAGGCTGTTTTGTGAAAATACACAGCTTATCTTTTGGTGCCCTCTGAATTATTTAATACTGGAAGTGTAATAAAAACAAACAATTATGCACAGTATATCCCACCGTGCAAACTTGTATAGATTATATTTTTAATTGCTTCAATTTTCATTTTCATTGTCAAGTTAAACTGTCATTTACACTGTGAACCCTCTCGCTGTCTTGGCTGAAGTTATTATGGGAATCAGTCTGCGGATGTCAGTATGTAGGGCACATTTCTTGTTAATGCTTTCTACTACAGCATCTCAGAGGTACAGCAGTGGCCTAAATTACCCAAACACAAAGGCCTGGACGAGTAAATAAAACAGCAAGTCTGAGACATTTGTAATAAGTAAAAGACGTGTGTTAAATACAATATAAATGCCGACCCAAAGCCGCTTAAAGAGTAACACATTTGCCCTTTTAAACCCCCGCAGAGGTATTTCACCTCCTCTGATTCCTGTTTTATTGACACAGCAAGTGTATTTAAACCAAAGAGATAAGAGTGTGTAGAGAATGACAAGGTGCGACTTTGATTTACGTGTTGAAATTTTTAAAGCTGATCTGTCTGTGAGCTCATATACATGATGTGTGTTTCCTTCACCCTTTTCTTTTTCTTTCTTATTGCATGACCTCTACCCTCCTCATCCATCTGAGTCCTCTGTTAGGATGTTGGAATGTGGTTCAATGCTGCTAACCCCCCACTGGCCTGACACGAGTGGGCAGGTTTGTAGGTTTGTAGCTGTGACAGAAATAGACACAGAGTGGCCGTGTTGCTGTGCGTAACACTCCTTACAATGATGTCAACAGGCCATGGTGGGACAGATACTGATAATGACAGTGACAGGCTGCTGAGAGTCTGAGTGTGTTTGTTTTTTGGCATTTTCCTCTTCTTCTAGCCTCAGGTAGCTCTCCAGGTCCAACACTCCAATGCACCTGATGTAACATTTTACACTTGTGCAGCTAACGCTTCCCTCCATATGTATGTGTAACTTTTGCCATGTTTCTGAGACAACCACAAAGGAGGAATGTGGAGTAATTTTTGAGGAGGTGGTGAGCAGAGGCTTCATGATCTCTAGCAGGAGAATGAGGCTATTGTCAAGACAGACACTTAGTGTTGCCCCACAGAGTGAACGCTACACTGCAGGCATCCCAGGGCAGAAATAGACAAGGTCCTAGGCTGAATAAAGTTGTTGTGTTTGGATGAGCACGTAGACAGTGTGTGTTTGTGCTTGGCTGCCTTTTCTGGGCCGCAAGGTCTCACCAGAGCCCTGCAAATGTGAGATAAGAGTTCACGTAAAGCTCTAAAGCGTGACCTTTTTGTTCTGTTGTCCATCAGAAAAATAAACTTCCTTATATAGGATATACAGTATATTGTACACAGTTGCAGAAAAAATTATTAGACCACCCTTGTTTTCTTCAATTTCTTGTTCATTTTCATGCCTGGTAGAACTAAAGGTACATTTGTTTGGACAATTATAATGATAACAACAAAAATAGCTCATAAGAGTTTAATTTCAGAGCTGGTATCTATCCATTTAACATGAGTTTTTTTTTACAATAAACAAAATTACTTCAGTTCTTACATCAATAGCAATGGCATTGTACTGACAAAAACAGTGCTTTTAGGCATTCCATGTTTTCTGTTATGTCTGTATTAGTCAGATGATATGCACAGGAGTTAGAACTTGATTGCATAACCGTTGTTTTTGATGACTTTTGATGGTCTAATAATTTTTTCCGCGACTGTTACTGTTACACTGGCCATTCCACAAAATGAGTGCAAACTGCTGCTCCATAACCAAAAAATGTATTTAAGCATTTATCCAAATCCTAGATGTTTAACAAGATTATCTATTATCTATTCAAATGCAATATATTTCAGGTAATAAACTCAACAGGTTAGAAATAAGGCTGTTCCAAACTGTAGCCCTTGAAATGTCAAATCAATCTTTGCGGCCTGGTGAGTATTTTTGGTTGTGACAGTTTTAAACAATATGAGTCCATGTCAAAGATGTTTGTCAGCTCTGGTTATAACAGCTAACGTGGTACCTGGTCAGGTTTGTGAAATGTGAACAGTTGTGCACACATTAAAAGGTCATTTTCTGCAATGTTAACCAAAAAACAGGTATCAAAATTACATACTGATTTTCAGAATTTGAACAAATAAAATTCAAACCAGATTTCTGACCAAAAATGTAGGAGTGGCTAAAATTGATCTCAGGACCAAAATTAACACCGTGTAAGTAGTGACATGAACACGTGGGGCATCAGCATATTATACAGTACAGTGTGTGTAGCTTCCTGTTTGTAATGAAAGTATAAAATACAGTAGTGTTGGATGCTCACTTGAAACGTCTTAATGCAGCGTCAGAGGGGAATTAGCTCAAATGGTAGAGCGCTCGCTTCGCATGCGAGAGGTAGTGGGATCGATGCCCACATTCTCCATGTATTTATCACTGTAGTGCAGTACTTTCTGTTAAAAAAGAGGATCAGTGTAGCATGTTCTGCTAACATTGCCTTGTTGGAGAAGCAGCTTGTGGCACTGGTTCCCCAGACAGGCCACTGTGCCCTTGAGCACCATACTTAACCCCCTCCCACCCTTTTGTTGCCTGACATGGCAGCCCACTGCTCCCAGTCTGCTGTGTGTTGTCTGTTCCTGCAGGATCAGCTCATGATGGGTCAGTTTCAGTGTGTGGCATGTTCACAAGGAAAAATATGCTGACAAATAAATATTCTTCTTCTTAAAACATTAAAGTAAAACCATGAACAGTTATGTCACTATCATTTCTATGAGTTGAAATAAGGACTTTGAGGAGAGGTTAGAGGATTTGGCTAAATACCTAAATACTATCTCAAATATTATTATTTTGGTTTTCAGCACATAATGTTAAGGGTCTTAAACATGTAACATTTGCATGCTGTAATGGTTTTGAAATGTGCTTTACTGGGATGGCGCTTTGCACCATTTCAGTACAATGTAATTTTATATGTGTAGTATAAACAGACAAGCTTCTACTTGTGTGTTAGTTTCTGTGACTCTCACCACTACCAGGTTAAAATTATCTTCTTGAGAAGCCTGTATTGCTATTTATTACAATCACATTGCCATGTCACTCATCTTGGTGGGATTTACAATTCCTCAAAAACACTCATCCTTTGACCTTTAACTGCCTGCTTGATCCTCTGCCAAAGATGTGTTTATTCAGCAAGATCTAAACTTTTCTGTGTCCTCTACTTTCTCCTGTCTTTAGTTGCAGTGACAGAAGTGGAGTGTGTTCGTGAAGGTTGTAAGTCCGAGGCGCTGAGGCAGCTATCTGGGTCAGTGCCTGAGAACCGGTGCTTCACCGTGGTCTTCAGAGGAGCCAGGAAGAGCCTGGACCTGCTGTGCCCCTGTGAGGATGAGGCTAAACGCTGGGTGCGTGGTCTCCGCACCTTGAAGGAGTGTGTGGCCAACATGAGTCAGAAGGAGAAACTGGACCAATATCCTTCCCGGTTTTCAATATGCTAGAATAAATATAGAGTAGCTGCATTGCTATGGTGACTGACTCCGCTGTCACATGTGCCATCCCACGTCTACAGCATAGCTAAGGTGAGCAGTAATGACTAGATAAAAAAACCTCAGTCTAAATATAGTCTGACTATCACTGTTAATTACACTCTATCACAGCCAAAGGAGGAGTGTAGATATCAGATAGTCTATAATATTCTCATCATCTCTGTTTATTTCTCCCTTATTCTCTGTGGGTATATTTTTGTACAATTATAAATTAGCACAGCAGTTATCTTGTGTATGCTATCTGCTACCTTGTTAGCAGCTTAGAATGTGTTTATTCTGAATGGTGTGTGTGTGGGTTTTCCCTGCTGCAGTTTACACACCTGCAGGTACAGGTGACAAACTAAAATTAGTCTCTTGTTGCTGTTGACTCACTTGCACATTAATATTGGCCAAGCTCCTCTTTAAATGTAGGTTTAGGTACACAAGCAACAAATGAACTCCTGTTTTCATCATTCTTCTGGCTTCATGAAGTCAAGAGATAGTGTTTATTTAAGGGGTGGTACTGATTAATTGCCTGATATTAATCCTTTTCCCCCCCTGAGGAAAAAAATTATGCCATAAGGAATTTTTAGCTAAGAAACTGTTGGACCAAACTTCTAAGTCAAAGTTATAAATGCCTAAAATGATCACTGAATTGCTGAAAATCAAATTACTTAAAAAAAAATAAATCTTTTAATTGGCCATTAAATTTAACAAGAATGTAGATGTGAGCAATTTTTACTTTTTATGTCAGTAAAAACTTATCCAAATCAATATAAATAAAATACCTTTTGTCAGATATCGCCCATCCTGCCCTAACTCTTCAGTCCTATTAGTATGTCTTTTGCAAAAATATACATTTTTATCGAATTTCTTTGGTGTATTTGCAAAAGACATTGCAGTCCAAACTCTGAGTCAGTGTATATTGTGCATTACTTTTGACATCGTCTGATATATTTTGCAAAAATCGTTTGAAAATCTTGGGTGTGATAACAAAGAGCACCTTTCAAGGCTAACAGTGAATGCCAGAATAAAAGATCTGTTAAGGCAGAATGAAACTTGAAATGTTTCATGCAGAAGAGCATCCACATAAGGAAATATAATCGAATGTATATAAGACGTGAGTATATGACAGCACATCATAAATAAATCTTAAGATGTAGCCTGGTGTTACTCCTTAACTCTCTACACTTGGATTCGTAGCTACTTAAGGCGTGCAGATCAGAATCAGGACGGCAAGATGAGTTACGATGAAGTCAAAAGGCTGCTGCAGATGATCAACATCGACCTGAGTGAACAGTACGCTCGCTGTTTATTCAAGGTCAGTGTTCTCATGTATATATAATATAAATCTTTATTATCTCCTCTAGTGCCTTTGGTCAGCAGATATTAGATATAATTCAAATGAGCTGCATTCTGGGAGGAAAAAGTGTAATAAGAGGAGCAGGAGAATATTTAGTTATATTTTTGAAGACACCCTGGAGTCTGCAGTCTGTGTTCAATTATCAAGCCAGCGGCAAGCCAACCACTAGCCCTCCACTGGATCTGTACCCCCTCCCTGTTATCTTCCCCGCAACAAATCAAAAGCCAGTTATTTCTTTATTGTGGGGGATTACTGCCTGCTAGGTCCCTCGGCTCTATATTACAGCTGAATTGCCAGTTTTATCCTTTTTCCCAATGCAATTTCCAATAGTGACCCTCCTCAGAGAGCTATATTTTAATGCACAGCTGGTTTGGATTATTATGGAACAGTCTACCCCACAGAGACTTTGAAACACTCCCAAAACAAAAGTATGCCATGTTTGATATCTTTGTCTTTGGTTATGATTTTGTGTCTTTAACTCATCTCTTTCATCTGCGTCTCAGAGGTGTGACCGCTCTGGTGATGGCCGTCTAGATCACGTAGAGATCGAGGAGTTCTGCAGGGAGCTGCTGCGGCGGCCGGAGTTGGACGCCGTGTTCAGACACTATTCGAGTAACGGCTGTGTGCTCTCCACTGCTGAGCTGCGTGACTTCCTGGGAGACCAAGGCGAAGACGCTTCACTGCTTCATGCTCAGAGTCTTATACTCACCTATGAGCTCAATGACTGGGGTAGGTCCTGAGAGTAATGATTATAGGATTTTAAGAAAGAACCCACAAAATCCTCATGCACACAGTGGAAAAGTCTGTTTTAGTGTTGTATTTTTACTGCCAAAATAATGAATTAGTGACATCCCTGAAAGGCAGGAATGTCTTCTATTGTTCTGAGAGTGGATTGTTTAACCTGTTAAATTTGTTTCTAGTTGGAATCAGTTCAATGTAACATAAAACAATGGATCAGGCAATGGCAGACGTTTCATTCATGTAAATCCAAGTTATGATCTGAAAACAACAAAGTTTATATAAAATCCATAATTATCGCTTCATAATGTGACCTTTAGTTTTCCACTTCTTTGGCTGGTTCAGTGAGTTTTGACGCTAGATAAATAATACTTGCACTGTTGGATTTGTTTAGTGTTAGCTCAGCCCTGCAAAGTTTATCTTATTGGTCTGTTTTGTTAAATTATTCATAATATACGCTGGTCTCAGACTTTTAGCATGTTTTAAATAATTGCCCATTCAAGTGATTGCTGTTTGGGTTGTGCGACGATTGGTTTTGTTGAGGCTTTAGTTGACTTTTTCTGGTTATGTGGAAGTATAGTATGTGTATATTGCTACAAGCATCACTCAGCATTGCCATGGCAACACAGATGGAACAGCGGCCATTCCCTGTTACGGGTGAAAGAGGATGTTCATTCATAATAGTTTATATTTATTTCAAGACTATAAAAGGTCATTTGCCTAATGTCGTGAGATCATTTGTGTTAAATGTTGATTGAAGTACAGTCGGATGTTTTTATCAGGGATGGGTACTTTTAGATCTGTCATTTGTAGGATAAATCAGTTTCTACAATCATCAAGCTGCGATCTATGCATGCTGGCATTGCCCTTCAAATCAACATAAGAAACTCTTGTGTCCTGCATTTAGAATTAAGGACAGATGAATAACTGGAGGTGGAATTATTACTATACTACACACTAATATTCAACATAAGAGTATGCAGTACTACAAAAACACTTTATTTCATTATCTTGAGAGGACAAGATTATTTATCTTGAGGTCACGTAACACGAGATAAAGGAATTTAAACATGCAGATAAGGTTTCTGAGTTCCATACAAGTTGAACAAATTGTTTAGACATAGTGAGTGTTTATAATTTTTTTTTTTTTTTACCAAAGTAATAAATAAAAAGAGTTTTTCACAAACTAAAAATAGGTTATAGTCTATTTTTATGAGCAGCCCTGAGGGTCAGGGGGTTATGAACAGGCCACATGTTGTAAATTGTTAATCAATGATAGATTTGACTGTTCAGTATCCAAGTTGAGTAATAAAAGTAATAAAATGAGATATTGCAAAACAGGAAACTTTGGCGTGGCTAAAATACAGAATATTATAAATCTGCAGGCAGGCAGTACAGTAAAAAGTATTAAAAGAGAAAGTGTTAAAAACATTTTTTTTTTCAGAACACAAGCACAAAAACATCCTAGATTGACAAGTTATTATTATATGTTATGTAGAGCAATTGTGGATGAACTATTATAGAGGAAGCGAAGAAATGTGAAATAGAGGGTTTCTCCAGGTTTCTTTCATCCCTGACAGAAACAGGAAACTGTCATAAAGGAAGAGCCTCCCCTCGTCTTGGATTATTTTCCATTTATTTGTGTCCTTGTATTAGTTTATATAAACATAAGTGACTTCATGGAGACACTTTCTCCATTCATTGCAGCTCAAAAGAACCAGTTTATGACTCAGAATGGTTTTACCATGTACATGCTGTCTCTGGAGAATGATGTGTTCAACCCTGACCATGCCAGAGTCCACCAAGACATGACCCGTCCTCTGGCTCACTACTTCATTTCCTCATCACACAACACCTACCTTACCAAGGACCAAGTGACCAGCGCCAGCAGCACCGAGCCATACATCAGGTACTCAGACAGATCCCCATCAAACACCAGCAAGAAGCAGTTACATAAACACAAATGATGCCACAGTAGTTTCTGTGTTTTTCTGTGTTCTGTTTGTCACTGGTAGAGCTCTGAACCAGGGCTGCCGCTGTGTGGAGCTGGACTGTTGGGATGGAGATAAAGGAGAGCCTGTCATCTACCACGGCCACACTCTCACTTCTAAAGTGCCCTTTAAGGAGGTCATTGAAACCATCGCCCAGTACGCCTTTAAGGTCAGTGAAACCAAGACATGAAGGCCAGGGGTGGTGGGGGGGCATGGACCCTGCTAATAAAACACAAGCTCCTTTGAAGACATGATTTGCGAATATATTTTTTGTATCTTCAGCATCATGGATCAAGTGTAAAATTAGGCTTTCAGTCATCTATGACTCTTGATTCTTACTTGAACAAATTATGATAAATAAAAGCTGAAACAAGTACACATTTTTCATTTTAGCACAGGGAATATAGAAGTAAAAAGAGTAGTGTTTAGTTTTCATTTCAAATCTACAAAAAGCAGTTTACATTTTTCATTTCCTGACCAGAAACAGGAGAGAGGATCTTTATAAAGGATCTTCTTTCTGGCCCTCACAAAATGGAAAATAAAAGCTTTGTAAATATGATTTCTGTCGTTTTTGACAACGAAAAGGTGGAAAAAAGTGGAGCTCCCTGAAAGCTATGGCATAGTTTGCACACTGTTTCTCCTCCTCCTCTTCTCTCTTTTTTACTGAGGCTTGAATAAGTGAGCAATCAGTCACTAAACAAATCCAGATTCTTGACTCCTCGCTTTCACAGGCGCCTGCACTTCTTGTGGTTACACTGGCTTTCTTGGCTCTGAAGCAACCCTGCAGTATTTTGACTTTGACATGGTGTTGCATTACACTGTTTTGTGATCCAATTGCATTTTAATGGATTAGCATAAGAGTTTTCCTCTGTTTGTCCCTGCAGGCGTCCCCGTACCCTCTAATCCTGTCCTTAGAGAATCACTGTTCTGTGGAGCAGCAGGCTGTCATGGCCAAACACCTCCGCACCATTCTGGGCAGCAAGCTGCTCACCAAGCCTCTAAGTGACCAGCTGCTGAAGGATCTGCCTTCTCCTGAGGTACATGCACACAGCTGGAAGCTTTTTCAAAGGCCTATGGTTGTCCCGTTTCCTAATGAAGTAATTTGTTCCAATTCATTTCTTCGCAGGAGCTAAAGTGCCGCATTCTGGTAAAGGGAAAGAAACATATTCCTCACCTGGGCCAGCTAGGCAAGACTGGCAGCTCTGCCAGCTTCTCTTCAAGCTCAGATGACGAACTAGCTAGCAGCAACAAGAACACACCCAAGAGAGATCCTGCAAAGGTCAGTTTCAGGAAGGCCTGTCATTACGTCCTTGCAAACTGCCCAAGAAGCTGTTAATGTGAACGCTTTACATGATGAACCAATTTGGTGTTATGGATATATTTGCTCTTCTTAGGTCAGTTCAAAACTGAGCCCGGAGCTATCAGAGCTGGTGGTGTACTGCAGGAGCGTCCCCTTCCAAGGATTTGAAAATATGTCTGAAAAGCCACCGAATGAAATGTCCTCTTTCTCAGAAAGTGACGCCCTCAGGCTCATCAAAGACTCGGGTACAGCAGTGGAAATAATTGCATTTTTGACATTACACAGAGCGAGGTGCCTTCTTGCAGATGATTTTACTGAAAATTAAATCAGCCTCTATTGTATCATGGCATATGGTTTTATCTCTTTTTATTTGCAGGAAAGCTTTTTGCAAGACACAACAGCAAGCAGCTGAGCCGGATCTACCCCTCCGGCCAGCGCCTCCAATCATCCAACTATGATCCTCAGGAAATGTGGAATGGTGGCTGCCAGATGGGTTAGTACTCCAGTCGAGAGGCTGCGATGCTATTCTGATGCTAACAAATTAAGTAATTTCAGTTGAAAAATAGTATTCAGTCAGCAAGTGCATAAGACATTCTACACTCACCCTCCTGTGAACACACATTCATGCGATCGCTGCTGCACTGATGTCACTGACTCACACATATTCATTTACTGTAATTCACTCTTCACTCATGCTGAAATGTTGGCACATGTGTAATCAGCCCTGTTTGTGTTACTGACTCCACTCTGTGCTGTGCAGTTGCTCTGAACTTCCAAACGCCTGGGGAGCAGATGGACCTGAACCAGGGTCGCTTCCTCCCTAATGGCCGCTGTGGATACGTCCTCAAACCCAGCTACCTGTGCAGCTCCACAACCAACTTTAACCCAGAGAACACGGGAGGAGGACCGGGTCATGTGCCCACACAGCTGACGATACGAGTGAGTACTACAGGGAAATAGAATATGAACAGGATTACTAATAAGGATCAAGAATTGGCCAGTAATACTAATCATAGTTCACAGTGATGCATTTACCTAAATTTCCACCACAACTATAGACAAAATAAGAAATAAAGAAAATCACATGTAGCATAAACTGATTTCCTGCTGTTCTTTCTTTCTTTTCAACTGATTTTACTTTAGGGTTAAACGTAGTGGTATCACATGGCTTTATATATTATTGGTTTGTAGAACATTCTTTTAGGTAAAGTTAACAAGCCATCCAAAGAGAACATGCCAGGTGTCAAAAATGTATGCTGTTTGAGGGTATTATTATCATTTTCTCTTCATTTCCTCTCCAAATTGAATGTGCAAACAGACTTGATTATGCTTTGCTTTTCAGATCATATCCGCACAGCAGCTGCCAAAAATCAACACAGAGAAGGCGAGCTCCATTGTGGATCCACAAGTATGGGTAGAAATTCACGGAGTTGCTATTGATAATGCAAGAGACAAAACCCATCGCATTGACAACAATGGTAATGCTCTATTTGATATAAAGGACTGGTCTTTTCCAAGTAACTGCACCCGTGGTTTCACCAGAGCGCTAATACTCTCGTTTTACAAGCATACTCAGCTGTGATTAATTATTTAGAGTGATTACATCTAATACTGTGATGTCATTGCCTTATTCTGTGATGATACAAAGGTGATAGAATTTAGCTTTTGTTATCGAAATCTATGCAGCATGGATCACTGACATATTTTTGTGGGAGCCTTTCCTGTCTAAGGCCATGCCTTGTTTGTTTGAAAGACTCAGTAGATGATGTATTTACAGCTCTTGTGCACCCTCTACAGGCTTCAACCCACGCTGGGATTGCACTTTGAGCTTCCAGCTGCAGGTGCCTGAGCTGGCTCTTGTACGGTTTGTAGTGGAGGACCATGATCACACTGCCAAAAATGACTTTGTGGGACAGTTCACTCTGCCTTTTACAAGCCTACGGACAGGTACTCATGAAGATCTGCCACCTCATATTTGATAAAAACAGTCATGACTGACATGTTGTGTGTAATGTGGGTTGTTTTTTCTCTTTCTTCAGGTTATCGTCATGTTCACTTACTGAAAGCAGATGGTTCCAGTCTTTCCCCTGCCACACTCTTCATTCATGTCAAAGTAGCCCGCAAAGGAGTTCCCATCAAAACTGTTTCTGAGCGTATGGCCATTGCCAAAGGCAAAGCATGACATGCATCTAAACTGAGTGGCAAGCTGTTTCTTGACAACAAAAGGCTATGGAAAAGGAGCTCTGAATGCAAGTAGAGAGGCTGCTGCTGTCAGCCCGTTTCCCCGTCCAGACCTCAAGTGGTCCAATTTACACAGAGCCTCTTCCAAATACAGGAAGAAAGATGTTGCTTATCAAAGATGAAGTATGTTAGCTCTCAGCAAATGAATTGCCCCAGGTTGGATAATGAATCCATGATGCACTATAGGAGTATCTGGTCTTGCCAGTGCTGGTAGTTCTGGAAACTGGGACACTAAAGCACGTGTAGTTCAGGAATGGCAGTGACGCAGTGGGCCTCTCTGAATGATCTTAATTGATAGTATTAACTCTCATATTTAAAGGTTATCTCTATATCTGTTGAGCAGACAGTGAAAGTGTGTCATTTAATCCTTTTTTTATTTTTCATCTAAGAAGAATGTTAACAGTTTTTTACTGAAGTTTTTGGTTATATCTTGATAATGATACAATTAGTTGAACAACTAATAACTGACTGAAATTGTTACACTAATGCTATAAGTAGGAAACAATACTGATGTAAAGTGTTTTAAATGATGCTGTTCAACAAGGCCCTAGTTTGGCAGAAAATGTGGTAAAATGATTACCACAGTTTGCATCGTCCACAAAGATTGAACAAATGAGTGTTTATTCAGTCAGTCTTACTTGATACCCTGCTTTAGCTTTGGCACTTTTTACAAATGCGACAGAAGGCAGTATATTTCCACAACTTGAATGAACTTGAAATATGAAGAGCATTATTTTGTCAGAGCGTTTACTTACCCGCTTTTACAATACAATGATGTATTTACTTAAGCAGTTGTATATGTAATAATACTATCAGTGTTTTCTGCTAACAAGAATATTTATTTATGTTGCCAATCTTTGTACAACATATAACCTATAATTATCCTCAAAAGTATTGTTAAACAGTAATTATTGTAGGCTGCTGGGCTTCTTTTAATACCCTTATAAGGAGGTTCATATATAATGAAATACCACAATAATGAAGGGTTTTACTGTAATTACTATGTATTTCATCAGAGAAGTAAAAGTTATGTGAAGTTCTTGTAACATAGAAGACTTTGCACTGTTAAAGCCTTTAACCTGTGTTGTGTGAATGACAATTGGTGAAAGCAAACCGATGTTTTCATAAAAGCCATAACATCATGTGTGTGAGCCCTTTTTTGTTGTCTAAAACTCAGCATACATGTACATGATCAGTCATCCATTTTTAATTATTTGCCTTTTTATAAATTTTCAATAAAAAAACAGACCAGGCCCCTTTTATTAAGTATTAAAACATATGGATCTGATATCTGTTTAATAAGTAATGAATACTATAATATAAATAATTTCTAGTTGTATTTTTTTGTAATATAGTGTATAAAACTACATGGCTGGACTCGTTACTGTTCAACCAGACTTTTCATTCAATAGGTGATTGATTACAAGGTCCAACCAGTCCATTTTTACCAAAATAAAACATAGAATTATCCTCAGTGATATCTCTTTATATCCAAAGTCTACTGCTCTAAAAAACTGGTCATCACTGTTTAACCAATTTTCAAAAAGTCACTATACTACAGTGGTTATGTCATTTTTTTTTCATTTATAGAAACATTAAAATAGCCTAATAATGGTGGAGAAGCCCAAACATTTTACTTAATAAAAAAAAAAAAAAAAGCTTTGCTGCTTCAAGTAAAAGTCCTGCATTAAAACCTGAGTTAAGTAAACGTTTACCATGGTGATAAGTCCTATATGTATTGCATCAGTTTAATACTTATTAATGTAACAATGCTTCAAAGTATTGCCCTTATAAAGACAAATATAAACAGAAAAGAACAATTGCTCATGAATTCATCTTTAATGTGGTAATAGAATTCATTAGAACCACTGAATAACAACTGTGAAACTTAATCCCTAATAGTATATGGTCATTTATTTTTATCTTTTATTTTATATTAAAATTCTGACTTTACAAAGCAGCGTTTTTCATGTATGAAGGCAGTGGAATAAAACAAGTAGGAGTAGATGCATGAAGGAGAAAATGGAAATACTTATGTAAATTATGTGCAAGCACACTTGAAAACTGTACATAGGCAAAGTACTGGAGTAACTGTAATTTGTTGCTTTCCATGTAAGTAGAGGTAACAGTATTTGTATCTTTTACTTAAAAGTTAAAGTAGAAATACGACAGTGAAGTACTCCATTCCATGCAATAGCCCTGAATTCAATGCAATTTCAGTAAAGGTAATTATCAGAAAAATGCACTTCCAAATTGTGCAGAATGGCTTATATTAAAATGTAATAAATCATATTTTGTTTTTATGTAAGACCAGATCATTTGTGTAGGCCTTATGTAGGATTTCACGGTTATACTGTATCATTGTGGGTAAGTTTTAGAAAATGTGTGTACTTCTGGTTAGATTGCAATATAGTATATCATTTAAGCAAAGCATTTATTTCAGTGTAGAAGTAAAAAATATGAACTGTGGTGAAGTATGAAGCGACAAAAAAGTAAAGTCAGTGAATGTTACACAATACATGCAAACCCAGCCCTCGTGTTTCTTGTGACTCCACTGTTAAATGCAGGTCACATGGCTCTAATCTAGGGGGGGGGGTGTCAAACATATGGTCCATGGGCCAAAAGTGGCCTGCTAAAGAGTCATATTAACAATCAAAGGGTGTCAAAATCACATTAGTTCAGGTGCTGCATGCAGACCAATTAGGCATTAATTGGGCTGGACTAGGATAATACTATCATAATAACCTATAAATAATGACAATTTCTGTTTGTTCAAGCGTTAATAAGTAAAATAACATGAAAATGTTTACATTTATGAATTCTCCTTTCACAAAAGAGGTAAATAACCTGAACAAATATGAACAGCATGAAAAGTTAATTCTAATTTAATTTAATTCTAATAATAATAATAATAATAATAGTGATAATTTGATTTCTAAAGAACTTTTAATTTAAAAAATCTCAAAGTGCAACGGAGAAATAAAAAAAAGAATTAAAGAATAGAATAAAAAGAGCATCAGTCCTAGAATAAAATTGTTTAAGTGGTTATATATCCACTGTGATTTGTACGTTGTTAGGCATGCTTGTAAATGATAAGATTACAATATTGTTAAAATTAACTACTTTTTCTTAAGAAATGTCAGGTCGTTTCTGTTTGTGAAAAGGATACTTTGGAGGTATAAATATTTTCTCAGTGTAATTTTACTTGATTTGCTGTTATTATTTTACTGGTCCAATCCACTTGAAATCATATTAGGCTGAAGTTTCTGAAGTTGAAATATACACATATTCAGCACATATTCAGACTGGGAGGGAGCTGACAGAGATTAAGCAACAAAACCTAAGCATAATACATGCAGAACTTCATTGTAACTCCTTGGAAATAGTCACATCTGTGTGCAGAAGGCAGCATTAGACACACTTCCATCAGCGCCCTCAGCCAATAGCGTAAAGGCAGGTTTAAAGGCGTCGAGGGCACGCGGTGGTTCCTCACTTCCTGGTTGAAGATGGCGGATGAGAATGAGACAGCACCGATGCCGGAGCAAGAAGATGTAGACGACCACGGACACTGCAGCGATTGTGAAAATGAAGAGCACCACTTTGACGATGGGTAAGTAAATAATGATGTAGCACCGCAACGGTACAAAGTGCGTCACGTTTATATACCCGTAAGCAAAGCGATTCCAAAGTAAAACCTCGGCGAAGCAGCAGAATCGGCAGCCTTTGGTGGAGGTTGTCCCGCCCATTTGCTTTTATTCTATTGGCTGTAAGACGTGTATATCAGCAACTTCTGGGTTGTTATTGGTTTGCGTTGCATTCTGTTCCTTAAGTGGGCTGGCTTTATGGTAGCTTTCCTCCAGTTTTGCGTTTGATAGCAAGGCGTAAGAGGACTAAAGTAGGCTTGATAGCTAGCCTAAAATAAAATGCCATATAGTATTAAACTTAAGAATTTACAGATACCGCTTAGTCTACTTCATAAGCTGGCAGTTTTATGAGTTATTTGCACGTCGCTGCTAGTAGCCTGATGCAACGCATGGTAACCCCAGTTGACATTTAGCGAGAGTTAGCATGCAAGCTAACTTAGCTGTCAAACCCCTATTGTCTGTCATTGGACGTCTGTGCAGAAATGAGTTAAATAAAAAGTGAAACTAATAAAGTTGCGTGTTGGTTGGTGTTCTGCATGATAAGGGCATGTGTATGTGTATATGTTGGTCTTGTTAAACTATGACGAACACTGGGCTCGTAATCCGGCTCCTAATCACATATGTGTAGTTGGTATAATTAAAGATCTTAAAACAGGTATGCATTGAGCAAACACCCACTCTTCAAAGGATCTGATGAAATCCTTTATTTGGAATCCAATTTTGTTCATTTTTACCTATTGCTAAGTCTGTGACACATGGGGGAAAAGACAAAGGCGTGTCCTTTTCTGTTAAACGGAGCGACCTGCTGTAATGCAGGATTTGGAAACGTTAATGAATCATGGACGATTTCTTAAAAGAAGTAAGTCTAGTCGTGACCGTTTTTGTGATGGGTAAGCAGTGTGGTCACGGAGATGATTTGCCCTCCAAGAATAGATTGTTTGAAGTATTGAAAGTGCAGCAGCAGTCATGAATTGGTTGAATGGAAATATGCACGTCTTGTATACTAATTTTTCTATGTCAACATGCCACCTTTTTGCTGCTTGCAGCCTCTCACATTCAAAGGACATTTTCACATTTGATGGTAAACTGGGTATCTTTAGATTTTGAACTAGTTATGGAGTGACAGAAAGAAATGGATGGTAGTTGTTTACATGTTAAGATATTTGGCAATGAGATTTTGAAATTTACACTAAGTGCATCCTCAAGAGGCCTGAAAGGGACAGAATTTTACTAGGAACATCCAGTCAGCAGCAGGGGCCATACTCATGTGTAATATCAAAGTATATTCACGTTTTCTTTGCATCCTTCAGATGTATTTTGGATTTATTAATCACCAGCTCAGGAGCCATTCTCTAATGGGAAACTAGTGACCCTTTTTTATTAACTGAAATGAAGTGATAGCGCTTTGCTAGTGCTGTTTTTAAGCAGTGCTTCCATCACACACACAGGAAAACAAAGAACAGTTCTGGCTGTTAAGTGGACTAGTGTGTCATAGTGGAAGCCTGTGGAACAAACCATTGAATGCTTTGTTGTCTATTGTCCAGTCCCTCACTGACCTCTTGCACATACATATGTACACATACATAGATGCCACACACTCTTCTCTAGAGGTCATGTGACTCACCATCTGTGCTGGTGTTACAAATACAGGCCAGTGCTTGGCCTCTCTCCCCTCTTGGACACTAATGAGATTATCCTCTGTAAGTATGCAACTCTCCTTAGGCCAGAAGATGGGATAGTTTGGTGGGGGAGTGTGGCTCCTCAGGAATGAACAGAGCAGGAAACACAGTTGTGATCCCCTGGATTTTAGATTTAAAGATACCTATAAATAGTGATTTATGCTCTTCTGGATACTTCTGAATCTCTACTGATGCAGATGATAGAGCGGGTTGCAACTAATATAATATAATATTACTAATATTTACTCTTTATCTGTTGAACTCATTTCTTGGGACTTTGTTTGCCATTTTTTAAACTGGTAAAGTGGTGTAGTTGTCTTTGCAATTTGCTGCCACATTTAGAAATGGTTAAAAGACAAAATGTACTTTTTTGCAGCTAATCATGTGACTGTTTCCATACATGACATAAAGCCAAGTCATGTATCACATAAAATAAAAACTACTTTCAATAATATTTCAGCGCTGGAAGGATGGTGTTATATACTCCTTTAACACTAAGGAGCTTCAACTTTTTATCAATAAAGAAACTCCAAGACTTATGTA
>JAPTYQ010000029.1:17390314-17403429 GCA_029814465.1 Ostorhinchus cyanosoma
AAGGATGGTGTTATATACTCCTTTAACACTAAGGAGCTTCAACTTTTTATCAATAAAGAAACTCCAAGACTTATGTACACAAAGGCATTAATGTTTTTCAAGGCAGTTGGGCAGTGTGGTTTATCATGACAATGCAGTATGTACTTTTTTCCTGAAAATATGTCCTTGCTCTGCACAGTCAGTTAGCGGTTTTAAATATAATACAATCACAGTCAATGCTGATAAATTGTGTATATTTGATATTTGTAAGGAAGTGTATGGTGAGTTTTGTTTATTTTGGAAACTATTGACAACTTGTGTTTATGACTTCATCTAGTGACCGTGGTCTGGGTGACGACACTGGCGCCAAGAAGAAGAAAAAGAAGCAGAAAAAGAAGAAGAAATCTGGTGCCACTGAAGCAGCTCAGGACCCTCTTGCCAAGGCATGAATTAATTAATTTCTTAATTACAACATCAATTTAAGGCTCAGCTCAAAATAGCACAGTTCAAGTGTCAGTCACACAGGTTTAGAGTTGGTACAGTTTTATCCTTTTATAGTGAGCTCAAAGACATGAAACACAATGCAAGCACAAAGCATTTTCTGGAACATCCCACAGACCTTATTGTGAACATTTTCACCCAGTACAGTTTTCTACTATGTGAGTCAGTGTGTTGAAGTGCTGTTGGATGACTTGCATGCTAATGATGAAGGAAAGCGTAAACACACAGTTGTATAACACTGCAAGAAGACTTGTTCAGGTTGTCTGATTAGAACTGTCTTAACTTACGTAATCAATTGTTATTTATTTTCAATCCTCTTCCCAAATAGGTGAATTCATTGCCAGCTGATAAGCTACAGGAGATCCAAAAGGCCATAGAACTGTTCTCTGTAGGCCAGGGCCCAGCCAAAACCATGGAGGAGGCCACTCGGAGGAGTTACCAGTTCTGGGACACGCAGCCTGTCCCCAAGCTTGGTATGATATTTGAGTCGGCTTGCAGTTTTTCTCTGCAACTCAAACTGGGAAGTGAATGTCATGTTTCCCAGGCTTTTGTGCTTTATGTTCTAACATTTTCTCTTTTCCTTCAGGGGAGACGGTGACTTCACATGGCTCCATTGAACCTGACAAAGACAACATACGTGAGGAGCCCTACAGCCTCCCGCAGGGCTTCACCTGGGACACCCTCGACCTGGGAAACCCTTCAGTGGTATGAAGTGTTTTTTAACTAAAAATGATCAGTCTGTCATTTTGACAATATTCTGACAGCACACTGGTTTTTCAGCTGCTTCTTCTGCTCAAAATATCATAGCCATGTCAATGTCTCTGTATTTTTCTATTGTCTTCTATTTGTGTTGACAGATAACTCTAGTTCTGATTATATATAACATTTTGAAATTCTCCGTCACGACTCTTGCTTAAAAAATCCCCAATATTCCATTCTGTGATGAGGAATAGCTGCGTGTGAGAAGTATTGGAAATTTCAAGGTACTGTTATTGTTATCAAAATCATTAATCAATGCCTTTGTGTTGTCTGTTTCTTTCAATGCAGCTTAAAGAGCTTTACACCCTCCTCAATGAGAACTATGTGGAGGATGACGACAACATGTTTCGATTTGACTACTCCCCGGAGTTCCTGCTATGGTAATGTTTGTAATTTTGTATGTTTTTTAATCCATCCAGCCTATAATACAGGGGGATAGCCAAGTCAGCATGTCTGTCTGTCCATCCATCTGTTCTTTGTCATCTTGGGCTGAAGCAGAACTAGAAAAGGGGCTGGCCAAGGGAAGGTTAACATCTAGATCAAAAAATCCATTTAAAATCACCTTTTGAAGACACATATTTTGCAAGTACGTAATGTGCTTTCAAAAGTGTCCAGCACAAGTTAATTTTTTTGCAAAAATGTTTAAAAATACTTAGATGGCATTATATTCAGCTTTAATTTATTGTTGCATTCTTTGTCTGTCAGTGCAATTCAAAATAAAATGTTGATGCTCTTCTACTGGACATATATTATACTTATAAGTTGTAAGGTCAGTTTAAAAACCTTTTGCTACTTTTTTTTTTTTAAATAGTGGTTAAAAATATCAACTGAGATAAATGTTAAAATGTATTAAATTAGTTTATTAAGGTATTTGACTTTATAGATATTATATATGCAAAGTATATACTAATAAATATGCTGAATAAATAATTGAAACATAATTATTCTCCCTTGTTCATCCGTAATAGCTCTGTCCATCCATTACCAAAACACTTAGCAAAACTCTTGCTTTTTATGCCCTTATATATGGAAAAAATACAAACTGTTTTGTGTTGAAGAAACTTTCTGCGGGTGAGGGAATAAGTTTCAACGAGGTTGTTCAAAATGAATAAGAATTTATTACAAAGAAATACATCAGATTAAAATGAACAACCAGGAATAAACCAGCAATCAATATTCAGAATGACAACTATTTGCAAACAGGGTCCAGTCTTCCTAAAGAAGACAGGTTTTATTGTGCATCAGTCATGTGATGAATTCCAGATTTGATTAACTCAAGCATAGGTTACTGAACCCCAATCTTAAGCTGGGTACATCTTATCTCTCTGTTGTATTTACCTATTGTCATGCATTACTGATTGGTTCTATTCATCTAGCTGCAACATGAACAAAGTCCAAAAAAACAAGCACACATGGAATAAACAAAGGTCAAAATTAAGAGAGTAGTATACAAACCAGGAACATGGTAAAAACAAGAATGCAATAATTTTCCACTACAGTAATAATTTTCACTACATTTTGCAAAATAGACACCCTAGAGGACCAACAGTAAAGAATTTACAGTTTTATAAAAATAGGAACCGCACTTTAAGGCAGGTTTATATAGTGGTCAAAAACAGATGTTATTTTTTTTGTCCAGCTGTTACTGAGGGGATTTTACTATTTTTAAGCCAGAAAATTAGGTGAAAACGTTTTTTTTTCCAATCACACATCTAAAAGTGCTCATTATTCCCTGCAAAATGGGGTATCATTCATCTTTCTACCATAAATGGTTGTGAAAGGGCAAACAAAAATGTTCTTGTTTGTAAACTACTTGAGGAACTCCTCAGTTCCTGTGCTGTTAATGGGCAAATTCAAAGAAAACAAGCTAATGTCACATACAAACACTGCTTATGTTGGTGTTGTGGGGGTTGGTGGGATGCAGCATCCCCTGATGGTTATTGTTCAATGTTGTACCTGATAGATCTCGTCATTAGCATGAAATTTCTACTATAGTTAGACATGTACTGTTTATTTCATCTTTTAAATTAGCACTGGCATTAATTTCAGAGTTTAGCGATGACATTACATTGAATGGAATGGCTTTCTTTGTCTCAGGGCCCTGCGGCCTCCTGGCTGGTTGCCCCAGTGGCATTGTGGGGTGAGAGTCAACTCCAACCAGAAGCTGGTCGGCTTCATTAGTGCCATTCCTGCCACCATCCGTATCTATGACATGTAAGTGCTGTATGAATAATAAAAATTTCAATATTTATGTTTACTGGAAGGATGTCTCATTACCTTTAGTCTGTAAATGGAAAAGGACCTGATGTTAAATAATGGCAAAACCTATTATTGTTGTTTTTCAGAGAAAAGAAAATGGTTGAGATCAATTTCCTGTGCGTCCACAAGAAGCTGCGCTCCAAGCGAGTTGCTCCAGTTCTGATCAGAGAGATCACCAGACGGGTCAATCTGCAGGGTATCTTTCAGGCTGTGTACACTGCAGGAGTGGTACTGCCTAAACCCGTGGGTACATGCAGGTGGGTCGAGCTGAAACATCTCCTTTACACATTTTTCAATTTTTTATCGTATCTATTCATGGTATCTAACAAATTATTCTTACTCTAGTATTCTGCTTAACCACCAATTTGAGTTGGTACTTAAGCATGTCCATCTAATGCAACCTCATGCTTTACTCAACTATCTCAGAGGAAAATATTGTGCTTCTTACTTCATTGCATTTGCTACTCTCCTGCATGTTTGAGGGCCACGGTTGCTGACCCCTGTTTTAGATGTTTCCCTCTTCCAGCACACCTGACAGTTGTTTTTAGGCTTCTGCAGAGCTTGATGATGGGCTGATCATTTGAATCAAGTGTGTTGGAAGAGGGATACACCTAAAACATGCAGGATAGTAGCTCTCGAGGACCAGAGTTGAACACCCCTGCCTTAAATGTCTGCATATACGTTTCATCCCTCTCTAGTGAAAAACACATGTATCTGAACGTGCTTACTTTCAGTTTGTAATAAACTGAAGATTTAAGTCTCTTGATGGGTCGAGTTTAAAACCCTTCTGTTTACCAACCTGGTTTTCTGAGCTCATGAAAAGTTTTTAGAGCTGTATGGTTCTCACAGGGGAAAAACACAGCATGATCTTAAAAATATGGATTTCTGTAGATCTCACTGGAACAAAGTTCTGAATGCTAAGTGTTACTTGTAGTGAAATTCTTTTACAGTCTGATAGTGGCACTAAGATTTCTAAATAAAGAATGATAGTACTGTATAATCATCTTACTGTGAGAGTAAGTAACAACACACCTTCTTTATTTTTATAGGTACTGGCATCGCTCTTTGAACCCACGCAAACTAATCGAGGTGAAATTCTCCCACCTGAGCAGAAACATGACTATGCAGCGCACCATGAAGTTGTACCGTTTGCCTGAGGTTTGTCATGTCACACAAATCTTTATTTAATTATTTTTATTTTAAAACTGTCTTTTCCACTACAAATGTTCTTTATTCTCATGAGTCCATCTTCTATCTTGCAGGCTCCAAAGACTTCTGGTCTGCGGCCAATGACCAAGAAGGATGTGCCAGTGGTGCATCGCCTCCTCCTTGAATACCTGAGCCAGTTTAACTTGGTGCCCGTCATGAACCAGGAAGAGGTAGCGCATTGGCTGCTACCACGGGAGAATATTATCGACACGTACCTGGTGGAGGTAAATGAAAAAAACGTAATCCAAAAACACGTTGCCATATGTGAGTGTGTTGCCAAAAAATTTTAAATGTTGTGATCTCTTGACAGAACGATGGCAAAGTGACTGATTTCCTGAGTTTCTACACACTGCCCTCCACCATTATGAACCACCCTGTGCATCGCAGTCTCAAGGCGGCGTACTCCTTCTATAACGTGCATACCACCACCCCCCTGCTTGACCTGATGTCTGATGCCCTCATCTTGGCCAAATCGGTGGGTATTTTTCCTATTCTGTCCACACATTGGTGTTTCTGAGATGTGCCCTCAAAGCTAATTATCATCTTATCTTTATTCTTTTTTCCTCTTCCAGAAAGGGTTTGATGTCTTCAATGCACTGGATCTAATGGAAAATAAGACTTTCTTGGAGAAGCTTAAGTTTGGCATCGGAGATGGCAATCTACAGTATTATCTGTACAATTGGAAGTGTCCCAGCATGGGGTCAGAAAAGGTGCGTCTTCAGGAAGTTATGCAATGAAAGTCTTGGATATGGGAACATGAGCTCGAGCGTCTGTTTTCGTATTATGTTCCCATACCACCGTCTTCCTCCCAGGGATCTGATCTCATAATTGCTTCTGAATAATCTTGGGGATATAAATTAGCTGGCATTAACTTCCATGCATAAGACTAATAGCTATTGAGTCAATATATTGTAATAATAGTTAGCAGTAATACATGTTTTTAATTTTTTTTTTTAAAATTAGACTAATTTACTCTAAAACCTAATTCTAACTTTAGTTTTAAAATTATTTTTAACTGTAGTACAAGAACTCATTCTATATTTACCTGATTATTAAGAATACCTTCTGTGACAATTTCACTTCTTAGATATAAGCTCTACTGACAGTACCGGATATCTACCTAAGCTTTTACTTATTATATACAAACCATTATTTATTGGAATTATATAGTGCTTTTTAAGGTGCTTAAAGACGCCATATAATGTTTAATGAACACAGTCATCGAATTGGAAACAATAATCCATCCATCCCGCCCCACAGAAAAACAAGCAAGATATCCGATCGTTATTGACAACAAAAGACAATAAATGAAAAGCACAATTACAATATTTAGTTCATGAACCGATTAGTAAAACAAGACATTCAAACATTTCATTTTTGACCAGTAATAAATAAACTAACATAAGAGTGGAGTACAAATTATAGTATCGCATCAAAACAAGCCCAACAACAACTTCATTAAAATAAGTAATTGATACTGGGGATAGTCATAGTAGTTTCATGTGTTTAGTCACTAAAATGACAATAACAGCTGTTCTTAATTCTTTTTGAGGCTGCTATTGGTGCTAATGCTGGTTAAATAATGTGGTAGAATGTTCCGTGGTGGCACAGCCCTGTACAATCCTTTTTTCCTTTTTCGTAAAGGTAACGTGAAACTCCCCATAAAGGCTCAAATGTCTCAAGTGGGATGACGTATTTCTGGAACATGGCTATAAATAAGTAGTAGACTCTCCTGCTATATTTGCCAGACTGACATTGTAAATAAAGCAGTCTTAAAGTCTTGCCTGGTAAAATAAAGGTTAAAATCCCCCAAAACACTTACATCCTTGTGGAAAAGTAGCTGTTGACAGAGATTTTGCAGATTAATCCAACAAGGACGGTGTCAAAAAGTACTGACAGTGACACCTGTTGACGGCATAAATTTGATTTATGTACAAATAAAAGTTCCTGAAACTTCCAAAATACTTGTATTTGTTCTTTAATGTACCTCAGAAACATGTGTTGGTGCCACTGTCAAAACCGGAAGGGATACGGCCTGGGATATTGTCCAAATTTTACGTCTTAAAAAAAAAACAAAAAACACCAAAAACAAATTTATGCTACAAAAAACATAAGACAGTTGGTTTTATCTGAACATTAGTCTTTATTTAATTTCTGTCAGAATTATTCATTGTCACATACTTTCACCATTTATTAAGAATATGCAAAATGCAAGGATTGTTTACAGTTTTATCTCTGGGTAAATCAGCAGCAATTATTTAACATTTAAGCTTTGCACCAAAGTTTTTCCAAACGTCTGTGTTTATCTTTGATGCTGTGTACCTTAAATGCTCCAACAACAATGCTCTGATAATGAGACTTTTACACCTGTCTGTTTTTATTATGCTTCAGGTTGGGTTGGTTCTGCAGTGACATCCCTTTACGCCATAAAGTGTCACCGACGGGCCAGGAGACGGCACCATCACACTGACCACCTGACAGATGGACTGATGACTTCCTGCTTCAGGAAAGGAAACCCGCCGCCCATTTTTTTTACTTTTTGACCTTTTGAACTTTGACCTGCACTACCGCTGCCAGGCAGGGAGGCAGGGAGAGTCTTCCTGCTCTTCCTCCTCCCTCAATCACATGGACCTTAAGCCATTGTAGTTACCATCCCAAACAACTGTATTACATCTGAAAGCTGTCTTGATTGTACCAAACACACATACACACACAAGAACAGTTTGCACAGATTAACTGTAAACCAAACACTCACTGTCGACAAACCTACAAAATACATGTAAATAATATCAAACATAACTGCGGAATATGTCCTAACACATTCAGACTAGAACCTACTGTTTTATTTTATTCCTAAATGTTGGAAGTGCTTTTTGAAAATCTGTTATCTTCAGTTTTAGACAAAAAAACACTCAAAATAAAAAAATATTTTAACTAGGACAAGGCTCAAAAAGATGAGGTAATAAATACCAAAAGTGGACACCAGATAAGGGCTTCTGTTACCAGTTTTCATGTCATGCTTGAACCTGTGTGTTTTATTTTTCTCATCAATGCCCTCTGTTCTAATTGTCATTAAGGAATTGTTGCAGCTTTGCTCACAGAAGCTGTACATGCTGGAGCTGGCACTCGTCTTCTGGAGTTGTTTGTCCATCTGTATTAACTTTCATTGACCCCTTTCTCCAGCTTACTGCACTAACAGAAGAAGCCCTGTTCAGAAGAAAATGAAACGTACTGACTGTTAATCATGAATCAGCGCGGTGGACTGCCGCTTCGAGAAACTGACAGCATTCTGACGGGGTTTACATTTTATCAGCAGGGATCAGATTTCTAATGATGCCTCTTGATTTGACAGGACCTAGTTACAACTTCCACACCTTGCACACTCTCGCAGACCTTGATTTTTCCCAATGAAATTGCAAAGTTTCAGTCAAATTTGGAACCAAAAGTGCTTTTAGGCACTTATTCCACACTTTTATTACCCAGTCATTCTGCAAACTTTGCTTAATGGAGGTTTACTATAATCATGAAATTAATAAATTGAAATACAAAACCTGAAAAAAGCTCCATGAGATGTTTTTTCTGTTTGATTCCATTGTGTCTCTTAATTAAATGGTAGGGTTATTGGGCATGTATTTAACTTGGAAACTTGTCCTATTTGTCATCAGTTACGTCTGTGAGGGTTCAGGGTGGATGCTGTAATTGGGTTTAAAATGGCGAAGAGGACTTGCAGGACATTGTACAAGGCGGTCGGTGATGACTGGGGAAATGCCCCGCTTAAAGTGTTTCTTATGTAAAATGCCAGTTCTATTTGCAAACAGTTGTAAAAAGACTAATGGGTCTCATGGTGTTACGATGCAGGAGAAGAATGTGAAGATGCAGGTGATTTTTTTTTTTTTTTCTTTTTTTTTTTTTTTTGGAGCAAAAAATAAAATCTAGAAGTTGCTGTGATGTCTGTGTGTATTATTTTTATTTTATACCACAAGGTTCATTATTCTGTAGAAAGTTGTCTTCATATAGAACTTTTTTTTGTCTTAAAGATCCTGGCTTAGTTCTGCTTTCACATTTAAATTGTTCTATGAATTTTCTCAGCCTGGTGCCATTTCATTTTGACTTTGAAGATAATGCTGTTGGGGGGGGAAAAAACCACTTCATGATTGAAAAGTGCAACTAAAATGAATGATACACACTAAAAAACAAATTTTTTAAGGTTTTGAATGAGAAATAGGCTCTATATGCGCCAGATAACATTAGCAGTTACTGAAATGTCAGCAAATTATTGTAATGACAATCAAAATTTCTGTTTTGTCGAAGTAAGTCGTTATGAAACATGGTGCGTTGTTCTCTGTAACTTGACATTCATTGGTCGAAACCATCTGACGCTCCCAAAGTAAGGCCTGTGATTGGTTAGTTTTCTTATCTGTCAAGTGGGTTGGGCGGTGTTCTAATGACATAATGCGGAAGTGAGCGGCTCACTGCGTAGTGTCCAGCAGGTCGATTTGCTGCCAAAATGTGGATCAGCGTAGCGATTATTTGTGCCGGTTTAGTCCTATTTATATTAAAATATGTCTTCAGCACACCCGGGCCCAATCCATTCGAGGTGGATTCTCGAGAACCGCTGAAAGAAATGGTCCACGACAGGAAGGAGAAAAATAAAGTGTTAAAGCAAGGTAAGTAAACAGACCAAGGTCGTTATGTGTTATTTGAGTGAAGTTTTTAATCATTGCTAGTAAATGTCTTGTAGAAATTGGTACAGAATTAACAGGTTTAGCAGGTTACTTCTTAACCTTAACTAAACAAAGTTAACTGCAGAGAAACTGTCTCATTTGAGTTGCAAGTATAACACTCAAAAGTATATCAAAACTTCATATTATACATTCCATACAGGTGGGTATGAATTAAACCTGCAAAAAACTAAATAGTACAAGGTTGCCTCATTGAAAATTCCAGCTCGGCCTAACCAGCTTGACCAGTCTGAATGATCCTTCTGACGCTGATGATCCACACCTACAACTGGTGACACCAGCCTCCAGCTCAGTGGATAATAATCTGCATTTTACAGCATAGTGTTGCACCCAAACGCCTCACAATGTGCCTCATTCTTCCATTCTCCCACTCACATATATGCATTCATCAGTAACAACAGAGCTGAGATTTTACAGTTCACTATCTTCTTCAAGGACACTTAGGCTGAATCACCAACTCTCAACTTTGTGAGCCACTTTTCAAATTTCAATAACAAATATCTGGAGTATTTTCTAAAACTAAAACAGGAGCAAAAAAAGTAAATCCAGAAGTTATGAACCTTGTCACTTAATGTTGATGAAATCTTCTGTACAGTGGGACAATTTATGCAAAATTAATCTACACTGCATGAAATAAAACAAGGCAACTTTACAATATTATATTGATCATATTGCACAGGTCATGAACAAAAGTACTTTTAGTTATGTAATTTGACCTTAGCAGCTGCCAGGTCAAACTGGGGGTTTTCAGTCGGAGTGACAGTTGAGACTGCATACCTGTTACATTTTTTATGCAATTGTCATTCTCTAAATCTGTCTTGTTAACGGGGAAACGTTGTGCTTCTTTTTAATCCAGGTATCCTTATTTGTGGTGTATCATTTAAGAATATACTCACTGTATTTTCATTTAGGCCACATTCAATTGAAAACCAAATGCAGACTTCTGAGTTAGAGTTTTGTCCAAATGAAACAAGATCCTCTTTGCCAACCATTGTTTAGAGTCCCCTGTTGGCCCTGAAACTGAGAAAACAATCAGTAAGTTTACAGATAGATCATCCTCCATAGTCAATCAAATAACTTTTCAACCTCGCCTCATTTCTTCTAGTTTTCTGATAAACAGACCAACAACTTAATGACCCATGTTACAAAGGTCTGAAAAAATTAGAAATAACCTGCACAAGAAACATTAGTTGATGACATAGGATCATGTTTTTTTTTTGTTGTCACTTCAGGTTTTCTTGCCAGTAAAGTACCTGAGAACTTGGACGCCATCATCATCGGCAGTGGGATCGGGGGGCTCGGCCTTGGGGTGCTCTTGGCCAAAGTTGGAAAGAAAGTCCTGGTTCTTGAACAGCATGATCGGGCTGGAGGATGCTGCCACACATTCACAGAGAAGGGCTTTGAGTTTGATGTCGGTGAGTGGAACCGTAATTCTTGTTTTGTTTGGAGAATAAAACATTATGCAGTGTTTCCTTTCTTTGATTTCTGCTTGTATCCCGTTATTACCAACCTTCCTCCCTCAGGAATCCACTACATCGGAGACCTCCAAGACCACAAGCCTTTCCGCTGCATGTTGGACCAGATCACCAATGGGCAGCTGCAGTGGGAGCCGCTCGCCAACCCATTTGACCACGTAGTGATCGGACCGCCAGAAAACCGGCGCCGTTACCCCATCTACAGTGGAAGAAACCGTTTCCCTGACGAGCTGAAGAAGTGCTTCCCTGGAGAGGAGAAGGCCATCGATGAGTACATGAGGCTGGTCAAGGTAGGACACTTATTTGATTTGATTTGATGTATTTGTTATATAGTAATAATAATACAATAACTCAATTTTATGGCCTCTAGATATTGAACCCAGATGGTAGGCCCAGAAGTATCGACTGATCTGAACAACTGTTGAACCACTTATCTTATCAATACATGCAAATTATTCAGCTTTTCATAGTCAGCAGATAGGGCCCATTTGGATGTTCAGAGGCTCTGTGGTGAACATGGATACTGTCGACTTCTGCAATATTGATTCACCAATAAAATGCATGCAGTTTGATAAATGACAATGGTTGTAAATGCTTGGTTTCATGTTCAGCTAATGATATATTTTGCAGGAAAGTCACTTTTTTCTTTTTCTCTTTGCATTTACTCTGAGATTTTATCAACGTCTACTCAATTAGTAAATTAATTAGAGAATAATGCCAGATTTCCACTGAAAGTGCAAAATGCAGAGGATAATATCATAAATGCTGATAAATCACTTAACATTACTTTAATGTAGAGAAAGATTAATATGGCACAAAAATAGTTCTAGGTCTATAATGGTTCATACTTCATTCCTTTATTATAGAAAGTGGCCTTTCCTCCAGTTAAGTAGGTTTATTTTTACACGTTTGATAGTGCCCTTTAGCACAGAGGCTTCACTCTGTGTCTCTCTGTGTTGCAGCTGAGGGTTGGTTGTCAAATCAAAGGTCACTGTATTTGTTGAGACCTTTTATAGTCATGATATTGCATAATTTTATTCCAACTCAGTTTTCAGTGTTTACCTTTGCCACACAGATAAAATCGCTTTTCTTAAGGGACGATATCTTTTTGTCTGACTACTCTGTATTTACTTGTTCGTGCTGATAAGAAGTCATCAAAGTGGTCAGAAAGACTGAAATGTGCACGTTCTTATCTAATTTGTTCAGGGTTCAAGGCTTTATTATTTGTGGTCGAGGGTAAATGTAAGGTATAACAGTGATAGAGATTCCAAAAGCCAAACATTAAAGCAATGAAAGATCCTGATATCATCTGGGATCAAGATGCACAAAATAGCAGTTTTTGTTTCAGGAACCATCACTCATAATTATTCAGAGATGTATAAATGTACAGTATACAATGAGACTAGATGTGATTATTTTCTTCAAGTTACAATAGAAAAAATCTTTCATTCTGCTCTGTTGTTTATATATCTCAAATCACACTTTTGATTTAATAAAGATTTCCATTATTCCATAACAAACACTGAGGAGGGTGAACATGACCATGTAATTCTGAACAGCAGAAGGATTATTTCTGACCATATTCACATTTTGAGCCTATATTTATGAATTTGAAGACAGCTAATACCTCTCTGCAGTAGCTAAAATGATCTTTTATAAGCAACTATAGTTAAAAGGTGTTTCATATTTACTTTTTCATATTTTATACGTTAATGGTCTATATTTCGTTCCATTCTTAATTAAACATTTGGACAAAGATTTGATATAAAAGTAAATAATGAAATATGACTTTCTTTTACTATTTTTGTATGTTTACTGCTCCTTTTTGACTATTTCTTCTAAATGGAGTGTTGTATTAATAGTTTGTTACCTTGTTTTCACATTGTTTTATTGATTTTTATGTTGCTTAGATTATTATTGCAAAGCACATGTTGGTTTTCAGCTGTGTAAGGCACTACATAAATAAATGCTACTTAACATTTTACTAAATGTAATACAAATGGGCCTCTCCATATCATCATTTCATTATATCATAGAAAATATTTATTTCCAGTTCCCATTTACATTTGAATCCTTCTACTTGGGAAAAGAGAACCAGGGGATAACACACTTACGAGATAAATATTTATTCAGAATACTGTCAGTGGCTGGAAAAAAAGTAATCACTAGGAAGTGGTTAAAAAAGGATGCA
>JAPTYQ010000029.1:17689482-17710684 GCA_029814465.1 Ostorhinchus cyanosoma
ACAACACTGATGGTATTTGGCATGAATGACTTCCTCTAGTCTTAACTTTTAGGACAGAAAGGATAATCCAGCGGTGATAAATAAAACTGGGCCCCCAAAGGGTCCAATCTGTGAAACTGGGAAATGCAAAAATTATACTGAAGATAATAATAGTCAAAGATGTCAAAATCATTTTAGTTCAGGTTCCACTTACAGACCAATATGATCTTAAGTGAATCAGACCAGTTAAATACTATCATTATTACCTATAAATAACAACAACTTGCAATTTATCTCTTTGTTTTAGTTTGAAAAAGTAAAATGACATGAAACTGTTTACATTTACAAACTATCCTTTCATAAAAAAAGGAATTATCAAAAAAACCCCACATATAACCTGAAATTTCTTTAAAAAAGTGGAATTTTCATAATTTTATCCCTTTTATTAACTGTTTTCTACTTTAATCTGTACGTTAATGCACATGTGGATATGATTAGGCATAATATTGTTAAAATTACACTTTTACTTTTTTGCATTCAAAGGTTATTTTGTTATTATTTTACATTCCCGGCCTGTTTGACATCATATTGGGCTGAATGTGACCACAGAACTAAAGTGAGTTTGACACTAATGCATGTGAAATAAAGCTAAATAAATTGTCACCACTTTTTAATTTATCTTTACCCATCAGCTCTTATTTGTTTATGGTCCCTTCGATCTACAGCTTTGTGGGAAAAACTAAAGCACCACTGTTTTTATTATTTGTACATATGTATTTGTGTAAAAATTAACATTTTTGTTTATTCTAGAGACTGCTGACCTTTAACTGCTCTGCATAATTAAAAAAGGCGCTGCTTTCAGATGAATTTTTAAACATGATCTTGATTTAATACGTTCCCTCACAGCTTTCATGTGTCTTGTTTTTCTCTCTTTTATGCATTCGCTGCTTTATGTCACTACTGGAGCTAAAGATTCTAATGAATTGTGACTATTTATGTTCCTTTGGTCTAGAAATGTCCAGAATTGTACGTATATGAGACGTCTATTTTCATCAATCTCATGTCCTGAGTACGAGCGTTTGTCCTCTGGTTGATGATAAAAAGTGCACAAAGGGCAACTCAATTATTTTCAGAAGTCATTTATGTCATCTTCAATTCAGATGTTAAATAGTGTGATCATCTTAGCGGAACCTCGTAAGTGTGTACTACATTACTTTAGCTTGTATAATATATGTGTTGATTAATGTTTTTACTACCGACGCTTGTTTGATTGAATATATGTGCATAAGAAAATGTAATCGCATTAGCTTTATTGTCATTCGATCATTGGTACATGATAGAAGGAAATGTAGTCACCCAGGTCTCGGTTATAGCATAGAAGATAATGAATGAAATCTAAAATAGAATATATACGGGAAGTAGGGTAGAATAAAACTACCATAATAAAATAAAATATGCAAATAAAAAAAACTGGAGAATTGATTTAAAATGATGCTGCATTAAACAAACCAAGATTACCTCAGAGTAAAAATGGACAAAAAAAATATGAAATGGTTAAAAAAATATATGTTACTTTATCTTTAAAACTTAACCAAGACACTTTTCTATCATGCGACACAGTTAAACTTCCTGAATGTTTAATTTTTTATGCTTAGGCTCTTTATTTCCTCTCCTCTTGACTAAAACTTACTAAATCATCTATTTTCAGATCATTTTGAACAATTTGAGCCAGAGTTTTTTCTGGTTTTCCACAGGACTTTGGTATTATCTCAATCTTTGTGGAAGATTTAGGTGCAAATTAGTAAATTCTACATTTTTTTTTTTTTTACAAAAAATATGTCATCTCACATTATTTTTCAGTGTTAATATTGCCTCTTTTGTCTACAAAATTTTGGAAAGGAGAGTAGATAACAAATCTTAAAATATTTAAACTAAATGTTGTTAAAGTAGTGCATTGACCAGCTTTGACCAGTAGATTTAGGAAAAGTAACTAGTAATTACTTTTCTCCACACTGATTTGACCCAATTAGGCCAAAATACTGCATCTAAGATGTATAATACCTGCAGTAACAGGACAAAGTCTGCTGTGACTTCTCAACAAATTTGAAGAGAAAATTTTTTAATAAGACCAAATAGTATTTCTGTTGCTTTTAAAAGCTTTTATTTGCTGAATTGAAAATGTGAGACTTCATCAAGGAGAAAACTTAGGTTGCCTTTTGTTTTATAAATGCTTTAAGTCTTGTATTACTGTATAAGGTAATAACAATAACAAAGGAAGTCATTTAATGCAGGATAAGATGTGCAGGTTTGCTCTGGTAAATATTTACACTCCTAGAATCAATTATTTGCACTTACTTAATTAGTAGTAGGTATATGTGTACTGAGTAATGTCATGATAGTCGTATAGTGTTTGGTATCAGTGTAATTATTTAGTTGTACTAGTAGTACTTTGAACTAAAAAAAAAAGAAGAACTAAAAAAACTATAGAAGCAAAAAGTCAATTACATATGCACCCATCGATGGTCATTTAACACAGAAAAGTAACAAAATATAACATAATTTAACATAAATGACAGAAAGAAGGCTAATCTAGTCCCACCCTTCCTTACTTTCAGTGTCATATTCTTAACCAAATAAATTTCCCTCATTGGCTGTCTGTCACATTAAAATATTTCATTCATGCCTTTCATCTTAGTATTCCAACTTATAATAATTCCAAGTTATAATAATAATAATCATCATCATCATTATCATCATCATCATAATAGTAAATTTGTTGAACTACAGTTTTACTTTGGTCTGTTCTCAGGACGCGTCCGCCTGCGGGACCCAGAATCCCCTGCGCCGAGGCAAGATGGAAGAACCCAGCAGCTGCGGGAGAACAATGTTTTGGCTTTAGATTCTGAAACGGACTGCTAAAGGGTGAACTACACGAGCCAAAACAGCAGGTCATGGTCATGCACTGGTAAGTGAGACTTGTAAAGTCCAAGTTTGAGCCGGACTCGGCGGGTTTCTGGGTTAAACTCTCCGTACGGGACAGACGACAAAGCGCAGCGCACTGCCGTTGGTTACCGCTAGTTAGCCTGCTAAGTTAGCCGTCTCGGCTAGTCGGAGCAGCATCATTGTTCGCTGGAGTTGTATGGGCCGTTTGTTATGGGTCATGCCTGTGTTGTCGCTCCATCACTTACAGTCGGTTCAGTGTCCAGGAAAAGAAGCCCACAACTTGGAGAAAGCCATTCAAAATAAGTACGTTCAGGGTAAGCTAGGCGTCCTGCTTGGGATATTTCACAGACGTAAACCATTCGTCCTTGATCTTTTTTTTTCTAGCTCGCAGATTTTGTTTGTGTTGTGTAACGTAACGCTACTGTGCACACATATCAGCCATTTAATCAGAAATATTTAATTTCATGCTAAAAAGTGCAAAACGAACTTACTCTGCGTCTTTAAATGGGCATTTTCGACATACTTTGGGTAGTTTTTTCGTTGTTGTTTTGACGCTTTTGCTTTCCATCAGTGCCTATCTGCTGTTCTTATTGCATGGCCATATTAATTATTGGCTGATCCTGCATCACAAAGAAGGGCCCCGTAAGAGTGGTTAGCCAAATGGTTAGCTAGGTAGGTAAATGCAATGCGAGCTGGGTTGCTAGTTTAGCTAAAAATGTACGCGGACTTCAGTATCGACGTATAAGTGGAAGACGTTTTGGAGAGCTGAAGTTTAGTGGCTGTGGCTAAAGTCTGGTTTCACCTTTTGTAAAAGTTGTCTTTGTGTTAGCAGCCGAGGTTACTGCTGCTAGCCGACCATCAAAGCTGAAGGCATCTGGCAGCAGTCTGTTAGCATTGATTAGCCACATGGATCGTAAGTGCGATTAACAAAGCTGATCACGAAAGCACAGTTATCAGCTGTGATCATTTTAATGCAGCTTAGTTGTTTTGTTTTGGGTGTTTTTAGATAGTGCATGTACACATTTTGATGCTCCCACTGATCACAGGTAATCCATGCTGAATTAAAATTAAACACATGAGCTCTGACTTAAACACCACATTCAGCCACAGAACATGATTTGTTCATGCTTAGTACCAGACCAGACACATAATTACACCAACAGTCTTTCTAATGCAGTCTATGTGCACTCTCATTGGCAGATAAGCTCAGGCAAATAGGATGACTGGGTTAGACAGGCCCATCAAACAGATTAATGCACAACTTCAATCCTCTCATTCCTCATCTCATGTTGTGTCTAGCATTGCAGCCGCTGTGACCTTTCTACCCTGGAAAATACAGAATATACGCAAAATCAGAGGGAATTTTCAACAGTGTTGTGGTCATGTTTTGCTTGTTTTTCACTCTACACATTATGCCAGACTGTAACTCTTTGGTGACCCACAATCTGGCGGTTTTAATCCGACTGAGCACCCAGTTGTGAGATCAGAAGCCGTGACACTGATTCCTGAAAACCAAGCTTAACTGGCTCCATTATAATTGTTCGTTGGCCTTTATTGGAACACATCCTTACAGTTTAATTGCTAGTTATGTATAGAGTGCTTTCTTGTTGAATATAGGTGGGAATTACACAGTAACAACGCTTTGCCCACGATAATGATGGTGTCACTATAATGTAATCCTCAACTACTACCTTTATAGACAGTCATCTGCAATAGATCATGATGTGTGTGTTACACGAAAGAAATACTTTTAAAATGGCGAAAAGGGGGAATTGTGCATTATTTGTTGCATTGGCATGTCAGTCATTGTAGGTTTGTGCCCCTTTGACACATGTTTAGTACAACTTAATAAAAACAGCAATATTTATCATTACTATATTGATATTGTATCACGAGAAAATATTAAACTGTATATTCCTGTACTGATATTGTGTTCCACCACTGTTGCTTAAGTATACAATGACTGTTTTAATGTGAATGCTGCTGCTGTTTTCCGCAGGATGACACTGATTGGTGCCCCGTAGTTTTCCTGCCCACCACCTTTCACCATGAGCCTCATTCAAGACAAACTAGGGAATGAATTCCTGCGCCCCAATGGAGCCATGGATTCCAATTTCGGCTCTGGCATGATTATGTTCAGCCACCTTCCGCCGGTGACCAGCTTCACCCGGCTGGCTGCCCAATCCGTCATGCAGGACCTCCCACCTCAAGAAATGATCCTGAAGAAGGAGCGCGACTCGCCCGACTGCAGCATGGGCATCCAGGGTGGTGGCCTGGGGTGTGCAGCGGTGGGAGACTATGTTCACTCCATGGGTATCAAGCAGGAAAAGATGTCAGAGCACGACTATCGCCTCCCTCTTTATCCCGGAGGCCTGAACAAGAGCACAGAGCTGCTAGAGGTGACAGTCAGTAACAACCAGAACCTGCTGGTACATGACCTCAACATGGCCAACGTAAGTACCTTCAACACCAAACCAGATTATGAGACTAACAGGCTAGGAATAAATGGCTGAGTAAGTCACATCTCTCCCATCTCTCCCATTAATACAGTATACTTCTGGGCAACAAGGTATAAATACAGTTGAGTACTCATAGTATTTAAAAATCTAAATATATACCTGGAGAAGTGACCACTAAACCTAAATGTGAAACATGAGCTGAAGTTACGTGGGCAATAGTTGCTCAACCTGATGCAAAACATCCTGAGATGATACATGAACTGGTAATATGTCAATCTAATAAAATGTGTATTGCTGTTCCCCCCAAGCATTTAATTATGATATAACATAATGTAATGATAGTGATGAGTATAATGCAATAAGCTGCCTTGAAATGTCTGCAGTAGATTTGCTGTGTTAGCTTGTTTCAGTGGATTCCAGCTGTTTTTCTTTTTAAAGGTTGTTTGAAAAATTCATTTGGAGACTTTTCGATTTCAAGGTTTTCAACAATTTATAAAGATCTTTTAAAGTTTCCAACAAAAAATGTTTTTGTTTTTCCATCCTGAAAACTCGTCATGTGGTCTAATGTTACGTTGGCCATGTGATAACAAATATTTGCAGGAAGAATACATTTTTCACCTGAAGAGAAATGATCAGATTAAGTGTTTATGTCTGCTTATTTGGCGCCAGTATTCTCCTATTGAGATGACCATTAGTTTTATACTATCGCTTTGAACCCGATTGAAAATTCTGTTTGATTGAACCAGATCAGACCAGTCTCTTCTGATGAGGTGGTTACGCTTCTATTATAATTTATTCTTGCTGGGCTGTTATTCTAACTACCAGTGGCATATTAGGGCTCATGTAAACACAGCGAGGGTCACACATGTAGTCGGAAATATGACGTTTTATAACTTACGATTTGTTTTAATTCTCAGAAACCAAAACCATCTACTGATCTAAAATGTTTAGAAATGTTTGAATCTCTAATCCTGTCAATACAGTGAAATAATTCAGGTAAAAATGCCGTTTTTCATCTTTTCATGGTCATTAGCTATGACCCATTTGGACGTTCAAAGGTTCTGTAGTGAACATAGAACCACCATCATCTTCTGAAATATTGATTCACCCATGAAACCCATCTAGTCTTACAAATAACTGGCTGTAGATGCTTTTTTATGCTCATTTAATGATATATTTTCTGAAAAAGTTTTCTCTGTTCTGATATAATAATCTCTAAATTTACTCAAATATCTACATGATCATTAAAGTTAAATGTAAGACAATACTCAGGTTTTATTGCGAAATACAAAATGCAGAGGATAAAATTATGATGAATAGTAATAAATGTAAAGAAAAATATACTTGGGAGTTGTCATGAAAGTAGTTGTAAGTCTTTAAGTGTTAATTATTACGTAAGATATTTACAAAAATGCAGATTAATAAACATCTTTCAGCAGATCTAAAGCATAAAACTTTACATATCAGGATGTGATATTTTCCTTCATTTTCTCAAAAGCATATTGAGTGTTAGATTGAGTTAAAAATACAATTTGAAAATCCCCATGCCCTGCAGCACAGGGATGGCTGAATATATTTTCTAGATGAGGCTTTAACTGAATATTATTAACTATTTATATATGACGACTATAGTACATAGTTGCAGTATTAAACGTCATCATTTGCTTGCAGGCAGACTGTGGTGTTGACTGGTTGTGTTTTTCTGTTTGTAAATGTTTGTTGTTAATCATGTCAGAAATTATGGCCAGTCTTGAATTAAACATTAGCAATATCCAACCTGGCAACAGAAAACTCATTAGTCTTTCCAAAACAGCCTTGCTCTGTTTTGCGGCGCCCCCATATTATCATTAGAGGGAGGAGCCTGAGAAAGGCCGGGTGCAGGGGCGGAGCCTGCGCGAGTCTGGCCGTAGTGGCATAAATCTGCTGACGGCTCGAGATGCAAAATATAAATGAGGCCCTCCCTCTCCGCTCTCTTTCTCTTTCTGGCAAGAAGGGTGATGTCATCCAGCCTCAGCGTGAATGAAAACGTCTTGGCAAGGACACAGCTGTCTTGTTTGAGCTTGCACTTCATTTCAGACGTCTTTTGTGCTCGTTCGAATAGAAATACACACATCCACACACGTCTAACAATAGGCAGGCATCAGAGGTCAGCAGCCTTAAGACGCAAGTATTCTCCAAAACAGAGTGAGTTATTGTCTTTATACTACACCACGGCTCAGACTGTTCAAGAACACTTTTAAGGTTTCCATAACATATCTAAGCAGATTCATCAGACTTTTAGACAACACAGATTTTTAAGTTTCAGCCTAACAGGGTTAAATACTTTATCATTATTTGATCCATGTCCTAGAATAAGCGCTCAAGTCTGTATTCGGTGATGATTTCTACTTATACAAAGGCTGGCGGTTCCTGTTTTAAGTGCAGAGCAGATTTCTCAGTCAAACTTGGACATATTTAATTTCGGATGTAAATTCTCATGATTTTTTCCTCAAACTGGACTAGTTTGGTGAACAGCAGGTGCACCCACATTTACCCTGTCAGCGTCCATATGGCAGTGAGAGCGCTGCCTTTTTTTTTTTTTTTTTTTTTTAACGGGGGGGGCGGGTTCAAAGGCAGTTGTCTGTGTTTTACCTTTTTATGCTGACATCCCACACATCATCTGTGATTAAGTTCAGCAAGGAGGATAATTTGAACGCTCTGTCGAGGTGAAGTGTGCAGTTTGGTCGGAATAGTAGATGAATGGCTCGCGGTGAATTACAGACTGCTTATCCACAGAGAGAGGGCTTCAATTTAGGGCTTTGTTATTCTCCCACTCCAATCACAAAGCATCCACAAGAAAACCACCCGACTTTGTCAAAAACATGTTTTATTCACTTTTTCATGGGGGACAAATAAGGATTTTTATGTTTCCAACACAGTTCCAGACTGAAGACCCTTAACCCTCAATAAAATAATTTCCATGTCATGGCTCGCTCTCACGGTCCCTCCTTCTCCCTTTGTCATCCTAACAGCTGCCGAGTCAGTTAGGAAAGGAGCCCACTGGGAGAAAAGGTCGAAGGTCAAATGGTGACGGACAGGAGGGTAAACCAAGAAAGAAACGAAGCGAGGCAAAGGTTTGTCATGTATTTATGTATCTGTCAATGATTGCAAAGCACAGTTTTGCGCTTTGTGCTTCTTTTTTCTCGGGTTTTTTCTCTTTTAAAATAGTGGATACATTTCACAGAATATAAACAAGCCCATGATACTTGAAACACTTCCCTCGATATCCAATTAAAAGCCCGGTCTGATAAAGGCTGTGGCCAACATGAACAAATGAAGTGCAGCCCCCAAATTCAGTTTCCGGAAAAAACAACACACCACAATTGAGCATTATGCACGTTTCTATGTCTGACGTGTAACTAAATCATCTTAATTCATGTTCAGTTCTGGGCTACTCCAACTGTTATTATCTGATTTCAGCCACTGCAGGTTTGTGTTAATGTTTCAAACTTTTGTTGTATCATATAAATGCAACAAGATTCACTTACACCATTAAGGTTGGTTTGGATTAGGTGCCTCATCTCAAACCAGTTCTTTGTTTCATCAGCCAAAGAACTGCCTTATGTTCTGAGAGAGGTATCAGGTTGACTGGTCTAGAACCAAGATCTACTCCTGTCAGGGGAGAGGTTGTCATACCCAACATTAACTATTCATATTTTATTAGAAAAATCAAAGCCAGCACAGTCTGTTAAGCAAAAAAAACATAACAAAAAAAAAACAGCCTCATTGTGGACGATGGAGTTGGAGGTTGGTTTTGTGGTTAAATGTTGGACATATACGGGTCGTGGTTCAGAAGTTGAACCAGTTGTGGAAAAGGCCAGAACTTGTACAACCCCTTACTAAAATGAAAGACTTCTGTCCATTGAAGCTCCATTAACAATGAAAATACAGTAACTTTTAAAGAGCAAATGAATGGATTAAAAGAACCATCGTACTGAAATATCAACAAGTAAACTACTGAATAGGGGGATTAAAAATAAGTCTGACATACAAGCTCGCCTCTGGTAAAAGCCTGTGACCTTTTACAGCTGATGTAAATAAAGGCCTCGGAAGAAGGTTGAGTCAAACTCACCGCTCTGTTTCTCCCGTGTTGTTTCACAGCAATCAATGATGCTGGATGCAGATGGAGGCAGCCTGTCGCCAGGAAGCAAGCCTCACATCTGTGAGCACTGCACCGCATCCTTCAGAAGCTCATATCACCTACGCCGACATGTGCTCATTCACACAGGTAGTGTGGGTTTCTATCCAACACCGTGACGCACTGGTTTTCCTTCTCAGCTGCTAGTTTGAGGTTACATAATTTATTTTACACAACCCAGAAATGAACATCGCCTGTAACGCCATCTGACTGACTTTATGCAGTCTGTCTTTTGCAAGGTTGTTCTCATTTTATGAAGTGTTCTGTTTTTGTTTAGTTTTTTTCTCCTAATGAAAGTCCTGTTAATAATAGAGCAATTCCACTGTGATTCTTTAGTGTATATATAGATAAGTGCATCAGGCGTAGGTCATCAATTACACCTCAAGATCAAACCTACCAGATACAGACAGGATGGACTTATCTGTATTTCTGTGTCTTTTATTGTTTTGTTTAGTTGTTTTGTCCTTAAACGTTCAGTCCGTCCTTTCCTTCCTAGTCAGCAGAGATAATCACTGTTGTTCCCTTTATTTTATCTCTTATTTCAGAGTTGTGTATGAAAGATAAGCCTGTACATGATATCTGTCATCACAATATGATATGTTCAGTAATCTAAAAATGCTCTTTAATGCACTGAGCAGGCACTTTGTGGTTTATTTTGTTTGTTTTCGTGTCAGCGTCTCACAAGGAGTGCAAGAACACTTTACAAACCCAAGATGAGAGAGATGTAATTATACAGAAGTGTTTTATTCACCAGTCTGGAAGAATTACAGACTTACTTCCTCAAATACAACAGTGACAGAGTGAAAGTCGAAGTATTTTAAGAACAAACGCAGTGACGTGAACACCTAATGCAATCGATTGCAACAGCCATGTAACACATACCGCTGTGCGAGTGTTGATTGAACCACAGCCCAGAGAAGAAATGAGAAAAGACTCTGCATGACACAACTGAAAAAAAAAAAAAAATCAAAAAAGGCAGGAACATGAAAACGATTGCTGAGCTTATATTACCAGGGTTTCCAGTGTGCTGTAACAGTTTTTAACTTAATACATTTCAGGTGAAAGACCCTTCAGGTGCAGTCAGTGCAACATGAGTTTCATTCAGAAGTACCTCCTCCAGCGTCATGAGAAAATCCACAGTGGTGAGCGACTAAAGGCAACCATTCATATCAAGGCATCTGGTACCACCTCTGAATAACCCTGTTCTAATGTTGAGCATTATTGTATTTTGTTGTTTTGTCAGGAGAGAAGCCATTCAGCTGTGACCAGTGTAACATGCGTTTTATTCAGAAATATCACATGGAGAGGCACAAGAGGACACACAGTGGAGAGAAGCCGTACAGATGCGAGACCTGCCAACAGGTTAGGCAGAACATTTTTGTTTGAGGGGGGCAAATGTATTGGTCAGTTCGTCTGTCTGTTTGTATGTTTGTCTGTATGGGCTCTAGAGATCACATTTCAAGCATTATTAATATCCATATCATTATACATATTCTCTAGTCGATCTGATTAGTTTTTGCCAGTAGTCGGCCAAAGTACAGCTGAGATACAGGTCAAAGTTCAAAAATGGACATTTCTCCATAACTTCTGTCCAAATCATTGTTTCGACTTCAAACCAAAGCCAAAGTGTGTATTTTTCCATTCTGCATCCGATGGTACGCATCATGACGTCACAAGGATCCCATTAGCGCCCCGCGGTAAATATCAAGGGGGTCAGTAGTCTCAGTTTCCTGACATTTCAAGTGGCTATAATATCACCAATATTCATTTGATTATGCCTAAATTTAATATGCAACATCTCTGTGCAAGTCCCCTCTCATATGCTAAATTTCGCTACTCTAGGTTGCGGGACTTCCAGTTGCTATGGTAATGTATTTTACATTTATCGTTCATAACTTCTGTTGTTCAGAGCAATTAAAAAGAAAAAAAAGCCAAATTATTGGAAATTCAATTCTCTATCCATTAGCTACCTCATTTCTCATGCGTGTGTAGATTTTGAGTTATTTGCATCTGAAGTGACCAGGGCTCAAGTGCCTAATTTGCATATTCACCAAACAGCTTCTATCTTGAAAACTAAGACAGATACCAACTAACTTTATTATTGACTTATAGGAAGTCGGATATGACCTTTCATTTGGTACCAATATTCTTGACCTTTAATGACCATGAAAGGTCAAACTCAAGGTCATGATTTTCAAAGTACCCAATTTTTGACTGTAACTCCCTCAGTTTTGCAGAAAAACGACTGGTATCAGGTTATAAATTTGTGAAAATCTGGGCCAGAGTTCTCTTTCAAAGGCCTCCGGCAAATGCACTACCTATGGCAGTTTAATTTGACTTGTTATCTATAAGGGATCTGCAGGAAAATCTAATCTGAAATGTATGACTTTTACAGGTCATAAAGAAGTGATTGGATTATGACGTCTATGTTGCTTTTATAGACTTCACTCTCCCTTTGAAATACAATAAAACTATTGATTTTGCTGCAATGAAAGTAAAATGTGAAGCACATGTGGAACTAATTACCATCAGTTCCAACTGTGCAGTCCAGGCTGAGTTTATCAGCACACACCCCACTAGTGTGTCTCGGTGTGATGCATGGGCTCACTTGACGTCCCCCTTCATCAAAAACTACCCTCAGTACTTCTTAAGGTAATGAGTTAAAACTGAGTGTGTTGATGTTGCTTTCATCTAATACAAGTAAGTGCAAATATAATGAGATCTGGTTGGAGAACAGCTCATGTAGTGTTCGGTTGATGTCGATTGAAAATAATGAATTTGAAGCCTGCGGCACCATGCGCAAGAAAACACTGACATGAGGAACTATGGCTATAAAGGCTTAAGAGGAATGGGAAGTCAAAGGAATGGCAACTTCCATCACCCACTGTTGTTCTGACATTTAGAGCATCAACTCCAACCCAAGCAGGATCGAGTGTGGATGTGAAATGGGTCTGAAGTTGCATTCATAATTGTCCAACAAAAGTGCTGAATTGAAAGTATTTAAGCATAGAGAAACTCCGTATTTAAACAGATGCTTTAAGTGCATATCCACCAGTAATTGGCTTATTTCTGCTTTTTGTTCCTCAGTATTTTTCTAGGACTGACCGGCTGCTAAAGCACAAGCGAACCTGTGGTGAAGCCCTGAAAAAAGGGCTGGATCCAGGGATGATGGACATGGACTGTGTAGACATGGGACACGGCAGCTATGGAATCACTCAGGGAAATGCTGGGAACACTGGGAGAAAGAGAGGAAGGTCCAAAAATTTAGGAGAGGGAGGAGAACGGAAAAAGAAGAAGGGGGACGGAGGGGTGAGGGTACCACACCTCCACGGGGCTGTATCTGGAGGCTACAGCATCCACGAATACGCTGTGGGGAATCAGACTGTGTCCTCCTCTACTGAGCCCGGAACCAGCATGCAACAGGACCACCAGGGCCGAGCGCCCAAAATGGCGTTCAAGAAGGCTAATCGTAAGAGCCTCGACAAAGTGGGCGTGGGTAAAGGCGGTCCGATGGAGCATAACGCAGGGGGCATGGATGGCCTCGGGCTCATGGGTAACGGGGCCAAAGTCGGGCCCACCAGCAGCAACTACGATGACGCCATGCAGTTTCTGAAGAAGAAACGCTACCTTCACGCAGCAAACAATGCAAACTCGTCAGGGCCCGTGGTGGCGGGAGGAGGCAGCGGCGAATATGACGTCGGCGTCGGTCATTTGTCTTCCCAGTCCGTCATATCCAATGTGATGGACAGTGACGCACCTCTGAGCCTCGACAAGTCAGGGATCCCAGATGAGGTCCTGCAGAGCCTCCTGGACCACTACGCCCAGAAACCAGATGGCTCACACCACGATGTCCACTTTGACATCGGCGACCAGCATGTGGAGCTGACCCCCGCCTCAGCTGACGGGCCTGGCATCAACGCCGACACCGCCAGCCCATCTGTAGACAAGACTGTCATGATGAATGAGTACTCCCGCTTCCTGCTTCAGGCCTTGGAGCGCACCAGCCACAGTGCCAGCTTCCCCCTGGGCCCCGGGCCTCCTGCCTCAGGACCGTTCACCAGTTCCCACCCGGGCAACCCCCTCTACTCCGACAAGAACATCTACACTACGTCCCCGCTGGAGTGTGGGTTCGGCCAGTCGGTGGCCTCGCCTTCGCTGCCCTCCTCTGTGCCAAAGTCTCACTTCACGATGCTGACGGGCTCCTCGCCGCAGCACAGCTTCCACCTGAGCAGCCTGGAGACCGCCACTCACCAGCAGCTCACCCCGTCTCAGGAGCTCACAGACCAGATGGAGAAGCAGCACTCCTCCACCCCCCCTTCTACCTACCAGATCAGCCCCTCCGACCTGAGCAGCCAGAAGGACCCTCCGCCGGTCAAGAACGGCTCGGCGGTCTACCCTCTGGTCCCCTCGCAGGATCTGGCCTCTCTGGACTCTTCCAAGCCTTCCTACCAGATAGAAAACTTTGCTCAGGCGTTCGGCTCTCAGTTCAAGTCAGACGGCCACGGTTTGTCTTACGGCACTGACTCCGGCGGGGAGGTGGATCACAGGATACGGACGCCTGTGTCTGAATTCTCAGGGTATAGTAGTTTGTTATCTGATGTCAATGAGCCAGTAAGTACAGGTTCCAAAACTCCAACAAGCCAAAGCTACAGATGAGAGCCTGAGAGGGAGAGAACACTCTGTTGTTAAAGATGTTGTTCTTATTTTAATTTTTTAGTGCTTCTATTTTATTATTATTATTGTTATTATTATTTTTTTAAGTGACATCTTTATTTTAATTATACTGATGCTCTGTTTTTGTGCCCACTCCTCTCCCCACAAGAAGCCTACAAGGCTTTCTGCAAATGCAATTTTAAAAATATCTGTTACTTTAAGTTAATAATGTATTGACTGTTTATTCTTGTCATTTTACTGACTTTACGTCAGGTCATTAATCATGAACTGAAAGTTCTTTTTAGGGTAGGCATAGAGTAGCACCGGACATATTTCTTCTTCCAATGAGCTGAAGTGTTTGAGCAATCAACTTTACATTTGTAAAATAATAATGGAAATAAACCATGATGGCAGGGAATAGCCCAGAATTGAAATAGCAAAAAAAGGTTTTGTCTGTTACAAGGTTTAAAGTATTACTCAGGAAAAAGTGGAAAAGGAGAAGCCTATGAGGTGCAGTGAGCACTCTTTTCAGAAGTGTAAATTTGCGACTTCAAAGAGGGTTTTTCTTATGTTTTATTACTTGTTGAATGAGTGTGACATAAACAGACTGCTGCCAGCTCACTTGAACACTGAATACACTTTCTACTTGGCTATATAGAGATTATGGTACTTTCGTGTCAATGTGAAACTCATTTTTCTTCAATAAGGGCCATATATATATAAATATATATCTATATCTATATATATATTTATAAGAATATATATTATGTAAAATAACAGATTTAATCATTCTGGGGAACTGCCAGTTGAAGTAGAGGAAGGACGAGGGCGGGTTCAGGGGGTAGATGTTGTCCTTGTTATATTTTTGGAGAACAAAGATGTTAGGGCTTTTCTTGGGCCAATAGGGGTTGCTGTTGGACAGCGATAGAATGGCCTTCCCCTTTCCTGTGCTCCTCTTCCTCATCAGTTGTCTTAGTTCATTGAAAGAATCCAATTAGCACTTTGAGCCGTTTTATTACATTGAGTAAAGAAAAGTACCCCGTCAGATCAACGAAGCTCAAATGTCAGGAACGGACTGGCTTTCTTAAAGACATGAGTGGCTGTTTGGGCATATGCAGATGGGATGTGTGGGCTGGAAGTGGTCGGGGTATTATGGGATACCCTCTGTGTGGGCAGCATGGTTTCAGAGGGTTAGTGGGAGGGAGGGTTGACATATTAAAAGTGGGATTTTTCATTAAAATTTTCTCTTTCTCCTTACATTTAGGGAGGGTTTAGCTGTCGGGGAGGGCGGGATCACTCATTTAATTGGGATATTGTAAATGTAATTCGAACCCCTAGTTTTAGTTTTACTTGTTACCCAACTTAGCTTTGCTTTCTTATTGAATTTGATGACAAATGTGTTAGTGATCGAGTATTTCTTCAGCTGTTACCGAGGCAGCCAATATGCAGTATGAGCAAAAAAAAAAACAAAAAAAAAACAAAAAAAAAAAACAACTGATGGCTGACAAAAATTGTATGAATATAGACGTCTGATCAGACCTTTTCACGTATGCTGGCTATCGAGCATATTTGTCCCGTTAGAAATTTGGGTGCCTAATCCTGTGAAGTACAGGTGCAAGATATTGTCTAGTAAAGTTTAGATGTAATTTCTTGCTGATTTTTCAATGTATTTATGCTGTACGTTTTTTGTAAAGGCAACAAGAATTGCGCTGTCTTCCATATTTACACCAAGCCGTTAGTGCTGGAAATGATATCGTTCTGCTGAATGAGTCTTTAAACCCCTTTATACCCCAATGACCTGTTGTTTTAAGCAATCATAAACATGGCAGAATGAATGCAAAGTTGTAATATCACATCGACACAAGTAATATGATGCCATATTGAACGGTTTAGGGGTAAACAAGAATTTGCCTCACATATACCTCATATCGCATTAAACCAGGGACAACAGAGTGAAGGTTTGATGTATGTAGCAGATATGCTGTCGTATTTAAGGAAAAAAAAAAAGGTCATGTTTCCGTGTGACTATTTTTACACGTTTGTGTACGTGACATTTCCCTGACCCGTTAAGACGCCGTCGCTTACGGGTTCCTGTAAATGTCTCATGCCAGCCAGTGTTCAGTCTCTTCTGTCGTCCACATTTTATTTGAAACATACGTATTGTTTACAAAAAATGTACACTACATCTTGCTTTACTGAATTTTGACCCCTGTATAAATTCATTTTACTGTCTTTTCTTTCCCTTTTTTTTTTTTTTTAATTTTTAATTTTTAATCATCGCCAAATTTTTGTAGCTGATGATATCCGGAGTTTTTATGTTCTTTGACCGTTCTTGTGTCCCATTTCACAAGACTGTATTTGTCCAATGAATTGAAAACTGATTAGGGAGAAAATAATAAAATACTGTCATTCATTATGTGGTGTGATGTTAAAGGTGTATTTTGTTTCAGGTGTTTTCAGTGTTAATGTAAGTTACTGTTTATCTGCTCTGTAAATGGTTCAGTGGAGCAAAAGAGGATAAACATAGAACTACTGGTTTTCACCACTAGGGGGTGGTAGTGCTTTTCTATAAATGGGACAGTAGAGATGTTGTTATCTACAGTGGAAATACAGGTACCTTGGTGTTAATTTCACACTCTGAACTCCGCTGGAAGGATGAATTCTCCCTTTATTTGGTGTTTTGCTGACGGTGGTGGACAGTGCTGTCTGAACATGTTGGTTCAAAACCTTCCACAGGTGTTTATTTGTCTGTCAACTCTAAAGGCCCCTGGGTGTCCAACTCATTTTAGTTTAGGGGCCAAATACACACCAATATGATCAGTAAAATAATAACGATGAGAAAAGTCAAATCACATTATAGAAATGTAAAAGGATAGTTTATAAATGTAAACAGTTTCATGTAATTTTACTTTTTTACACCAAAACAATGAGAAAAATTTGGAGTTCTCATTATTTATAAGTTATTATGGTACTATTTACTGGTCTGACCCGCTTAAAGTCACATTGGTCGGTATGTGGCCCCTGAACTCGAATGATTTTGACACCCTTTATTGTTAATATCTTCACTTTTGCATTTCACAAATTGATCCCATGGGCTGGATTTGGTCCACAGGCTGCATGTTTGACACCTCTGCTACAGCACATAATTTTTGTTCTCATTAAGCCTTTCAGTGCATCCTCTGACCTTATCAGCCTGGATGACACCACATACGTGTATATTCAAGCTTATTACTCAAAACTTTGCATTCATGGTAGTTTTCAAGTGTGAATGACAGTCTGAAGCCAATATCCAAAACATCTGAATATTAGAAACCAGAAAACTGAACTGAACATATCCTGTAAGTGATATCAAACTCAAATAAATAATCAATAAATGAGGAATTCAATATGCAACTACTTTTAAAGAGTCCAAGTAGGGCTTGTTTTTATTCTCCATGTCAGAATTTCTAGATTAAACTCATAGGCCAATTTATTAGGTACACCTCTCTAGTACTAGGTGTACCTAATAAAGTGGCCGGTGAGTGATTATGCCTCTGGTGTTGCCCATCTGCTTATTCAGAGATGCTCTTTTGCGAACTTCAGTTGTAACCACTGGTTATTTTCAATACCTTGACCTTTCACTGACCTCTGGCAACAACAGGTTGTTTTTCCGCGTCTGTGCATGAAAATCCCAGTAGAGCAATATTTTCTTTTTTTTTCATTCTTCAACAGATCATCTTAACCGTGTCTACATGACTAAATACTTTGAAAAGTTTCCGTTTGATTGTCTGATTTGATATTTACATTATAAAGCAGTCGAAATGGTGTACCTAATAAAGTGGCCAGTAGCTGATAGTTTGCCAAATATAATCAATCAGTCTGATTCTTTTGCAGAGACTCTCTTCCAGGGGGACCCTCACATCATCCCAGAGCCACCAGATCCTCTCACTGCAGTCAACTTTTCATGCAGGTACTGTTTATTGATTATTTCTTGATTAACTCTTTATTTCACATCTCCAAGGCCTCTCTGTTTTCTAACATACACTCACCTCTGGAACAACCCCGTTAAAGTCTCACTCAGATTGTGACTGAAAACAGACCAGTCCTGATCACATTCACTGTTGATGTTCTCAGACACTAGAGGAAGTGCTTATCTTCTGTTTTTCCACATGCATTGTCATCAAATGTGCGCCGTTAACACAGTTTCCGACCCCAGTTTCCCATGACTTTCCCTTATATCTACATGCAGACGCCACTTCAGTTCCTATTTAACCCATAAAGACCCAATATGACTTTCACAGCAGTTCCAAAATGATTTTTTTCTCTTTATTTAACCTTGCTTAAAGGATTTATCACCATTTATTATAATATTTCCCTCTGTATTTTGCATTTCTACAATAAAAATCAGGTATTTTCCCATGTTTAACTTACTGGTCATGTAGATGTTCATAAAAGCTTCTATTAAAGTTAATTATAATATCAGAAACAAACAAAAATGAAGAAAATGTGACTTTTTTAATAAAAATGTATCATTATCTGATGTCTCCATCCACTCACACTGATAAAACTCTGTGGGTTTTACTGGTAAATCAATGTTGTAGAAGATGACGGTGTTTCCATGGTAACTATGTAGCCCCTAAACATCCAAATGGGTCATATCTGATGACCGTGAAAAGATGAATAACTGCATTTTACACCAATTATTTACACGTATTGATAGGATTAGGGGAGCAGAAATTAGGAAACATTTTAGATTGGTTGATGCATGTATTCTGTGAATGTTCCAAATCAACAAATACATGAAATGAATGAAAATGCCAGTGGTTGTTTGGGTCTTTATGGGTTAATCATGGATCAGGGCAGTTGCAGCCAACCGTGTCCAATGATGATTTTTTTTCCTCTAAAGTTCTTCAACCGGAATCAGAACATATGGGGCCTACTAAGCGATGCCACAAGGCATGATGGGAGGTTAATGGCTCAGTGCATGAGATTCACCTGTATGGAGGCATCTGTATTAGTTCTGCTCCTTCATTCATTCATTTAGTTTTTTCTCTTTTGATTCGTTACACCCATGTACTGAAACTCATTTGTGTTTTAGTGTTTCTGCAACAATTTATTCATCTGTCAAGTTGAGGTTTTGTTTCTGGGAAAACGCACTTAAATATATATTTTTTTTCTACCCACGTAGCTCGTTTTAAAGCACATCCTGGGATTAATAGAAACATAGTGAGTTTTTCTTTTCTTTTTTACAGACAGGACTTAATGGACTGGAAGGTTTGCATTCACTTCCATAAAATCACATCACACCTCATAAAACGCTGATCTTAGAGCTGGTGTTTCAGGATGCAACGCAAATGCTACGACTGCCAAAAGCTCTTAGTCTTTCTTCATCCTGCATGAGCACACTGAAATACAAATGCAAATAGTACGCTTACATTAATTTTCATATGATTTATTTCCTGTTTATTACAAGAAACCGAGCTTATTTTACCAATAGGTTAACAGGCATAAGCCAGAAATGAAAAGCACCTACTGATCTAAAATGTCTGAGGCGTTAATCCTATTAATCCATGTAAATAACTGATGTAAAATACAGTTTGTCATCTTTTCATAGTCATCAGATATGACCCATTTGGATGTTAGAGGCTCTGTAGTGAATGGAAACACTGTAATCTTCCGAAACAGTTTAAACAAATGACAGCGGATGGAGACACTTATTTTCATGTGACGCTCATGATATATTTAGCTGAAAAAGTCACTCTTTCATCAGTTCTGATATAACCTGTGAATTTACTCTGAGTTTTTAATGAACATCTACATGGTCAGTGAATTAAATATAGCAAAATACTGGACTTTCACTGAAAAAAAAAAAGCAAAATGCAGAGGATAATATTAGAATAAATTGTGATAAATTATTTAAATCTAGAGAATTTCATCGTAAGTCACCAGGTCTTAAAGTAAAGTAAAGAACTCATAGAATTCACATGATTTTTATTCAGAAACTGAGACAAACACAGAGAGTTTACACACATATACATGACCAGTAAGAGTAAATATAGGAAAATATGTGACTTTCACTGAAAATATGTAAAATGTAGAGGATAATACTACAAGAGGAAACATCAAGTGTGAGAAAAGTTCATTCATATGTTGCCACAAAAATAGTTCTAGGTCTTTAAAGGTCAAATATAATGAAAATAAGTAACTATCAGGTATAGAGGCTGTAACAATGACAATGGCTGTTTAATTTCTGCGTGGGGAATTAAACTGCTTCCCTAAAACAAAAACAGAACTGAATTGTCTTCCCATTGCATCAAGGAAACAATCCACACATGAAACATTCAAACATGACTTTCAATTACATTTGTCCGCACCTAAAACCTGTGATTCAGTGCCGATCCTGGCCGTCACAAAGTTAATAATTGACCAAAGTTTGTTCTTCCTTTGTGCTCTTAGGAGTTTCTGGTTATGATCGTGACTCAGTATTAACCAGCAGGAATCCAGTATTGAACTCAGTATTGGCCAGGAAAATGAAAGGTCAGGCCTGTAATGTTTAAGCAGGAATAATAAAAGTGTATCAGTAATTGTGTCAGTGGGATGAGGCGTTTCTCCTGAACCCATACAGAGACCAAAAGCATCTACTGATCCAAATACCTGTCGATCCATGTAGCGCCGCATTATGTAATAACACTGCGCTATGTAATAACGTCATCATTTTTGACCTCATTATTTACTGTAATAACCCCTCATCAGGGCCGTCTCTTGCTATAGGCAAACTAGGCAAATGCTTAAAAATGCTCCCAAACCACCAGGGGGCCCCAAAGCTGCACAGAAATTCAAATGTCCTATTTTTTTTTTTTTTATCTCTCATGTGTTTATTACATCCCTTGGAAAATATAAACCTAGTATGTAAATAAAATAAAGTGCAATGATAAGCTGTGGCTGGTGTTTTTCTGGCGTTATTAGGTCATATTCGTTGGAACGCACTATCACACAGTTAATGATGTAGCGG
>JAPTYQ010000029.1:17771039-17783978 GCA_029814465.1 Ostorhinchus cyanosoma
GTTGCATCAGTCAGACAAAACCAAGTTTGTCTTTTTTTTTTTTTTTAATTTATTGCTTACAAGAAAAACATAACGAAAGTAAATTCTTGACAATTTCTACATGTCAATACCCTGAATGTGTCTCAAAAGACATGATCTCATTGTTCCGTGATGGAACAGAGCATCTGCAGAAGGGAGCATGTGGTTCATCAGAGATCAGTGATTTAACTGTGATTCTTAATGCAATATATCACAAATGTAATGGGTGTCCACAAACTTTTTTTTCCACCACTGTATATTTTTTATTGGTAAGTTTTGGGTTTTTTTTGTTTGTTTTTTATCAATTACTAGAAATTTCAGACGACCTCATGTGGGGTCCTGATTTTGGTCCCAGTATTTTGTTAAAACATGAATATAAACCTTTTATCTCCATTATTTAAGGTATTTTGACCAGTTATCTTTTTGACAAAATAAACAATGTTTTTCCGCCCCAAACACAAAAATAATTAAACCTGTCATCTTTGTGTTTCTGTTTTCCAGAGCTGTGCATGTGCAGGTTGAAAATCAGCAGCTTTTCACATTTTCCAGTAGTGAAAATTCCAGTGATATTTAGTGATATTTGATAGGACTGACGTGTACAGGTATAACACTGTGTTACAGACTTGTATTACACAGTAAGAGGAGAGTCTCTCCTATGTGACACAAAAGGGAAACATCAAAATAAAAAAGCAGATTACAGTAAACACAGATGTCAGAGTTCAGGACATAGATGAGTTTTTTTTTTTGTTTCATGATGACAAACCTTTTTTTTTTTTTTTTTTTATGAGGACTCAGTCAGATCCAGTTTGTTCTTCTTACTTCCCTTCTGTCCTCATTAAGGAACCCTTCACTGGATTCACCACATATCCAAGCTGATGTTTTCAGGTTAGAGACCATCATGCATTTCTGCTGACGCTGGAAACAAAATTAACTTCAACCTTTTCCTTAGATCACAGTGTAACAAGCTAATACATAGTGGTGCTCATTGTACTATAGATAGACATTAGAGTCATTTGATTTATTCGTCCTCATTGTTCTGTTTTTTTTCTTTTTTTAGGATTTTTATCTGTACTTTCCAGGCTTTTCATCTTCATCTATGGCAAAATGATGTATAGATTGCTCTTTAATTGCTTTATTTTTCTGGTGAATAGGCTTTAGTAAGTTTATGGAAGTATATTGAGGTTCCTTTTTTAACTGAATCAGGCCATTTATTGATATATTGATAAGATAAACAGAATCCCAATTTTCCTTCTCAAATCATTTAACTGTGCAGAGAAATGTCTCCATCTTCTTCCTTTTTGTACTGCATTTACGTCACACCATTCTCATTCCACACCTGTCATTCCTCACCTGTCCTCTAGTGGCCACTAAAGAGTCTTTTCTTCTCGACTGTTCTGGCTTCAGGACCCACTATCACCCCTCAATGACACGCCCTGACCCAAATTAATAAAACTTAAACTTCTCAAAATTATTTAGTAAAAAGATGGTGTGTTTTGAACCTGAAATAATACAAAATATCACAGTGTGGCAACACACACCAGTGGTGGTGATGCTAAAGAGGGAAATATTCTCTTTAAAGCTAAATTAGGTACATTTTAACTAAAATCAAAACTTGGTTAGAATTTATAAGTGTATTCAGGCATTTATTCAAGCATTAATCATAAAGCTGATATAACAATTAGAACATTTCAGTAACATCCATTTTTAACACACTCAGTGTTTTCATGCAGAATTAATTCAATTATTCAAGTGCAACTAGTGCTTCTTAACATCATTTATTGTCCAGGCAAAAAAACCTGTGACCTACTGAAAATGGGTTTGTGACCCACCAGTTGAGAATTACTGCTGCAGACAACATGACTTCATGAATCACCTTCAGGATCCAGATTAGGATAAACTTTATTGGTCCATACGGTAAATTTGTGTTGGACAACAGTGCTACACATTGCTGCATTCACATATAATAACAAAACACAGTCATTCACAAGATTTTGTCGTCAACATAATCACAATTATGTATTAGACCTAATGTATATATTGCACCTTCCCCTCCAAGGTAAAAATAAATAGAATAAATCCAGTTAATACAACAAATACATTTAAAAAGATCTTCACATTGTTTCTGCAGTTAGTTTGATTTCCTGTCTTCTGTTTCAGTCTGATCTCTGAATGCACCACCTTCATACCATTAAAAGCCTCCGTTTGGACTCTGCTTTTACATCTTTACTTCACCGTCTCTCCCTCTGGCCACTCCTTCTGCAGGTCCTTGTACTGTAGATTGCATAAGGCTCTTACGTCAGTTTAGCCTTTTTTGCAACTATACGACGTGCCTAATCTACAGTATAGGTGTTTAAGAAGCAAATGTTTTTTCAGCAAATAAACTTTCAATTCAAAGCCAAACCACTGACATTTGGGCCTCTGCCTCCTTTCTAAACAGTCTGAGTGCTATTTTTGTCACTCACTATTAGTAGTGATAACATATTGCAAGGTTTAGATAAGATGACTGACGTTAAAAGCCACTATTTACTCGCTACTGTGACCAAAATAAGCTCCCACTGACTCCTCTGCACTGCACTGACCTCAATATTACAGGAAAGTCAAATTGAACCAGAGACTTTCAAGCATGAATATCATGATTTATTATAAAATTGGAAATATTCCCCATCGCAGATCACGTTTTGGTGTTGATTTCTTTTTGGTTCAACTTTTCTGCTGTTCAGATCTTAGCGAGGCATGATGGAGTCTGCGGTTGGTGCTATTGACTTGTGTTTCCAGTGAGAGGAAGTATGCAGAATATTGAATGAAGTGGCAGGACAATCGATCAGCTTGGGCGGTGATAATCCAGCTGACGGTCAGTCCAGCACTCCCCGAGACTCAATCTTCTAAGAACATTTAGATACAGTTATTATTGTTGGCACTCTGTGGATTAGTACAGTCTGTGCATATGTTATTTTCTATTTTGTCCTCTAATCATATTGTTATCCTTCAAAGACGATTAGCCTTTTCAGTGTAATTCCAACACAAATTAACCTCAATAATTATTGCTTCTATAAATTAAATATATCTTTCATTCATGCTGAGCTGTCTCGTTCTGCTTTGAGGTACCGTTCCATGTCTAGATAGTGAAACATATGGTAAAAACAGCAGATTTTTTTGTAAATTCAATACGTGACTAGTTTTATAAAGTAGAATAATCACATTTTGAGTAATAAACTAAAAGTATTCACTCATATTTCTCAATATTTCTTTTCCTTTATTGAGAGTCTTTGTGCATATTTCCACATGAACACAGTAAAATACAGTATTTGATAAAATATAACAGAAACCTATGACAAAACAGTAGACACCGAAAATAGTATTTGGAAAGACAAAATCTTCTCCCCATGTTGTTTGGTATGTTTTTTTTTTTTTAAGTTGAGTACCTTTTTTGACTTTTCGCACCCAAACCACATCAGTGTTGCCCCTTTTTTTTATTTCCAACCCTTTGTTTTGTCTTTCTGTCCTTCAGAATTACCCCACGCTCACATGTTTGTTTGTGTTGCCTTCATACACATTTCACATTTAATGCTAAGTGGCTTCCAAATGATGAAAGATATCGGCAACAAGATTTGCTGCATTAACTCAACAACAGAGCATGAAATTCATTCCGATAATAGAATAATTGTTCGATCTATGAAATGTCAGAAAAATGGTGCAGTAGTGTTTTCCAAAGCCCAACACAACTTCCTTTAGTGTCTTGTTTTTGGACTTAATCCAAAGATATTCAGTTTTACTGTGAATGGAAAAATTAACCCTTAATCAGTTACAAACCTTTAAGACGTAGACCTTTTTTTTTTTAACAATTTTTTTCCTACATTTAACCCTCCTTAAGTTATTTATCACCATTTATTATAATGTTCTATGCATTTATCAGTGAAAATCTGGTATTTTCTTATATTTAATTCTGATCATGTCGATGTTCATAAAACCTCAGGATAAATTAAAAGCTGATTACGTCACGGTACGGGAAACTGAAGGAAAAGTGACTTTTTCAGCAAAATATATAATTAACTGAACTTAAAACCAAGCGTCTCCATCCGCTGTCATTTATCAAACTTCTTTTAACTTTTTTACTGGTGAATCAATGTTGTAGAAGATGACAGTGTTTCCATGTTCTCTACGGAGCCTCTGAACGTCCAAATGGGTCATTTCTATTGACCATGAAAAGATGACAAACTATATTTTATGTTATTTATATAATGTATTAATAGGCTTAATGATTCACCAGATATTAAACATTTGGATCAGTAGATTGTTTTTTATAATCCAGAGCTGTTTTGATTAATCCCAATAATGTCAATTAATTTAATCGTCAACATCAGTGTGATTAATTGTTGCAGTTCTAATTGCAAAAGAAACAAATTAAGTCTTGTCAATGACTGTTATTTAAGTCTGTTTCCACTTAGAGGCAAAAAGGAAGTGAGTATTTCCTATTGCATGAACTTAAACACTCCGGGTAACAGTTTCATGTGAGACGTAAACATCCAGATGAATGACTCCTCAGGTTTATGGAGGGAATCTTTTCCGTCTTGTTAGTATTTTACTCACCTGTGCCATTTGAAACGATGCCGTGCTTTGGTTGATTCATGCAGGTTTGTGCCAGAGCCACCCACTCTCCTGCTCTCTCACACACCGACACAAAGCTGACAGGCCTCGCCATGAGTCAGTGTGATTAATAGTACCAGGGGTGAATGTTTATCTTACAGCTCTATAGTGCAGGAAGACTTACACATACAAACCTACACAGTCACACGAGGTTACTACATTGCAAAATGCAGGCACAAATTTATAGCACAAAGCCTACAAAGAGATGATGTATGGTCATAATGACTCCACATGGGTCTCTAGATCCCTTTATATCTGTTCTGCACATTCACACAAACACAAAACACACCATTAACTCTTGTCTCCTCTTATGAAAGGAGGTTAAATTTTTTATAATCCTCCCACATTGTAAAACCCTTCACAGCAGAGTTGCTTAGATGTTAATTTCTCTTGTATGGCCTGCTCCAGGTTTCCCTCCTCTCACCTCACTGACCCATGAAAGAAGCCATGCCGGTCCTCACAGCAGGAGCGGGTGAGTCCAGTTGGCACAGATGCTCTGATTTCTACAACATGTAGCTTCTCCACACATACGACCCATACAGCTCGACGCTAACCGCGCCCCATCTGTTCATGTTCACGTACTGTACGCGGCTTATCCACGTCCTGTTTCTTTTTCTTGTAGGGCTACATGAGACGTTGGCCCTGCTGACCTCTCAGCTGCGCCCTGATGCCAATCACAAAGAGGACATGGTGTTCCTCAAAGATGTGTTCAGCGAGAGGAGCCTGGGATATCTCATGAAGGTCAGGGACTCAGAATCACTACTTCAGCAATACTTGAAAGAGGAACAGGGGATTTAATGGTCTCTGAAGAAACTTATGTTAGATGTAACTTTAAAGTACTTTTACTCTAATATTGTGCACATTAGAGGTAATTGTACTAGATTATTTATAGTTTATTCATCTTTAAACTAAATAAGGCATCCCCAAATGTGTTGAATGTTTGTAATAAACTGAAGGATTAAATGTTCTTCTATGATCTTAGGAAGTTCTCCTCCTAAAGTTAAGTATTCTCCACAAAACCTTCCTGGATTAGTTGGGAAATATCACAAAACCAAAATTGGGGCTTTTTTGTCTGATTCATTTTTCAAAGGGGCCACATGAGAAAGTCGAGTTGTGTCGGAGGGCCAAACCAAGAAAAAGCCAAATATAATTCTACTCTGTATTAATTTTCTGCCATTACAAAAAGTACTACATTATATAGTTTTGCACTGCAACTGATAATCAAAATAATCAAAATATCTTGTAACCACTAAGGTATCACCCAGCTGATGTCATCATGTCTATGCATGTGCTGATGTCAGCATATCAATTGCCTCTATATATGTGACAAGTTTGAAGTAAATTGAAACAAAATTAATGTTTTTATAGGAATGTGAAATTTCACCCATTATAAGTAAATGGCAGGGGAAAAAAAAGGTTTTGAAAAATTCATAAAAAGGTGAACTTTGACCTCCTGTTCCCCAAATGTAGTCAGATTTATTCTAGGTCACTGGCACTCTATAAACCCACTTTGGTATGAATTCAACCAATAGTTTTGCTGCTAGAGTGTTAACAAACAAACCCCTGCCTCCCCTTTGAAGGGTGGGGTAATAAGAAAAATAGTGTCATTGAAATGTGTAGATCAGATCAGAGCAGAATCATAAAAAACGGAATAAATGTTGCTTGAAATAAATGCTTGTTTTCAACTGCTAGACTTTAAACTTTTTTTTAAATAGTGCACTTCTTTAACGAGGATCTGAATATTCTAATAAACTGAATATGTTTGTGTTGAAGATTCACGAGAAACTCAGACAATACGAGAGACAGAGTCCAACACCTGTCCTGCACAGCGCATCTTCTCTGGCCGAGGATGTAAGTTCATCATCACCCCCCCCCCCACAAACACACACAAACACTAAATTGCTTTTTCCACTCGGGCATAGCAGTTGGTCACAATGAATAAGCTCTGACAGAGAAGCAATGCAGGTATCAAAAGTGAATTTTAATGTTCTCAAAGTGCTGAATCATCTCGATGTTCATCTAATGAAACTCCATATCCTGCTGCTTTCTTGCTCTCACCAGTTATCAAGGGCGAAACTGCTGACTTTAGCTTCTCGCTACTTATCATTCCCAGTGTGCATGTCTGCGTATGTGTCTGCACTTATAATACAGAAAAGCCCGGGGTACTTCAGAGGTATCCACATGCACTAGTTTATATCAGGTCACGGCTCATGGTTCATGCGTGTTGCGGTTGTCAGGTGGCGGAAGAGCTGCAGAGTGGACCGATGAGCACGGAAGAGAAGGAGCTTCTGCACCTGCTGACGTCGCCGCATCTTAAGGTAAACCATCTGTCAGTTTAAGGGCTTTTACACAAATACATGCAGAAATGGCTTGTATGCATCCATGCAGACATTTCCCCGTCCTGACGCTGCACTGTAGATTCTCTGAGGCGGCTCTTTGCACGCTCCAGCAGCTGAACGTCTGTTTTCTTTTCCGTCAGGCCGTTCTCTCGGTGCATGACACCGTGGCTCAGAAGAACTTCGACCCTGTTCTGCCTCCACTGCCAGATGACTTTGAGGATGAACTGGAGGAGGAGTCGGTGAAGATTGTCAGGCTGGTGAAGAACAAGGAGCCTCTGGTGAGTTGGACTGAGAGATGAGAGTGGAACTGAAAATATAAAAGCGCTGCAGTGAAAGGAGACGAGGGAAAGAACGATGTGAGACCTTTGTCCTCTTTAGTTAATGATCCTTTTCCTCCATTTGTCCTCCAGGGAGCCACCATCAGGCGTGATGAAGCCACCGGGGCCGTGACCGTGGCTCGGATCATGAGGGGGGGTGCAGCAGACAGAAGTGGTAAAGTATCTGTAATGGGCCTTTTAACGGTGTGTGTGAAGACAGATGTGTTAAATCCTAAATTTGATCTTACCTCCACTATCTTGTAAACCTCATGAATGATTTCTTGAAGCTGCAGTCTTTGATGGTTTGGACCAATAATTCCACAATAACCTTTCAGCATGTTGTAATTCAAGTGGCTCGAGAGGAACTATGGTATCTGTTTTTAGTTAAAAAATGTAAATCTGCCCTATGATGTGAGGATTTAATGCTCACAGGTGTTTCCAGACTGGTGAGAAGGTTTAATACATGACTGACAACTGTAATTACTGACAGTTTTTTCAGTTTCAGTCAGATGTTACTCCTGATTCTCAACTCTGTTGCTCTACACAGAAACTTGGAAAACTTCACTTTTCCACAGTGAAATGGTGTCAGGCCATCTATATTTATATGCACTTTTTGATTTGGGAGCAGACAGCTGTAGAGTGAAGGTGTGTATTATCAAATTCTAGTATTTTTCCTCCTGCAGCTTTAACTCTTTGGAATTCAGTCAAACAATTTTAATGAAAAGAAGCAGAGAAGAAAATAAAGTGTAATTGAAATGTTTTCTGCAGCATGTATTCTCCCTGCGGTGTTTACTTTTGGTCTTTTCGTATCTTAGATAGATGTTTCATGCACGTTGAAATCTGAAGAGAAATGGAAAGTCATTGTCTCTATATGTAAGAAGCAGTTCCCTCGATGCTTATGTCAAACTGTCACAAACGAGCAGTGAAACCCGAGTGTCCTCAGACTACCTCGAATAGTCTGCGACAACATAGATGTTTCACAGCAGCAGGAAGATGAGAAAGAGAGCGATGGTGTGGTTACTGCTGTCTGAAACCCAAAGCTCCCCTCCAGTCAAAACAGAGTCCCCAGAGAGTCAATCACACATGATGGAGTGTCAGCACCTTTCGTGGACGTTACCATGGAGATATTAGCCATACTCAGGTGCGGAGTTGACTGCATTATTCGGCATTAGAAACACACACTGTGGGAAAGTAAACCAATCTGTGTTCATATCCATGAATCATTAATGTCTTCCTGTTTTCCTGCTGTGTCAAGTGATGGGATCAGCTCTCATCGATGTGGAGACAGAGGCTGCATTTCTGAATTACCCTCAGGCCTGTGTTTTTGTCTTCTGAGTGCGTGCGTTATATGTATACAATCAGACAATAACATGTAAGCTATGTGCTGCTGTGTCCTGAGGGAAAAGCATATTGATCTCATGTCTCACAGCCTTTGGTTTCATTGTTATGGCTGCGGCTAAAAGGATCACATCAGAAAGAGGCTTCGGATCAGTGAATCTGACAACAATACCGATGTGAAGATACGACTGATAAACCCCGAGGCCCACGCAGCTCTATGAAACCGCTATTGTCAGTGGAGTATCTCAGTCTGTGTCCTTATGCTGTGTGGCAGGTTTGGTCCATGTGGGAGATGAACTCCGGGAGGTCAATGGAGTCTCTGTGATCCACAAGAGGCCTGATGAGATCAGTCAGCTCCTAGTAAGATGGACTCGAACTGTATAATAACAAATGGAAACATCGTACAGAAACCATAAAGAACCTGGATATCAATGTCCCATGTCATTTATTTAACCCTTTAAGCACCAAAGTCGCAATATTGTGACAAACAACATAATTGGATGAAACAGCCCATAGCTCCAGATAAGGTGTCAAATCTTGTTACCACCTCCCACCAATAAATAGCAGACATGCACCCCTTTAGTTTTAACACCATTTCAGGGCATGTTTCTATTCAAAGTGAAGAAGAAAATTGAGTTTGAAAGATGTGGTCCTGAGGTGGTTTAGTAAGTAAGAAAAGTTTTGAAATCTTGATATCAAAATGTTTTTGTTTTTTTTTTTTTACTGAACTCTAATATTTCTATCATGGAGAGTCTGACTTGAATTCGGCCAGGTTTGGCTCCCAAGATGCACCTTGCTACAATAACCAAATAAAAGTATGATTTTTGCACTTTTGAATCCATGTTGCCTACAGAAAACTCAGAATGTGTCAAAAACTTGTGTACCAGATTCTTTAGCAAAACTATATTCAGAGTTCACTGGTGTGTAACTGTCCACACACTGTTCATGAGTGAGGTCTTCAACATGCCTCGTATGATCGTTGGCAGAACTTATAACGGGTAGATGTAAATTCTCTGACAACTAGTTCATAAATCCCAAATATAGACTTGGATTTTTTTATCTAGACGTCTGAAAATTAGGGTATGGAAAAAGTATGGAATAGTGACATTTCAAATGTGCAGGTACCCTGTACAGATACAGGAGGAACGCCCGCTCAACAAACGCAAGTCATGGAAATTAATTTTATAGCCTGACTTTTAAGCACAGTCTACATATTTTGGTCGATTTAACTGATCCATACACAGTTTCAGTTCTCAGTACTTTCTAACTATGTTTGTCTATTATTTAAGACTGAATTCTCCCCTACTTCTTCTGTCTATTTGCGATCTAGTCCCAGTCCCAGGGCTCCATCACTCTAAAGATAATCCCTGCCATTAAAGAGGAGGACCGACTGAAGGAGAGCAAGGTGAGACAAAGAATAAGCATAGCAGTAATTCAAATAAGTCCCAAGAAAGAAATTTAATCAAGTAGTGCTTCAGTGTACTTGGATGTTTGTGTAATGCCGTGTCTTTGTAATTTGGTCGTCTTTTTTCGTAGTAATTCGATGTGATTTTTTTTTTTTTTTTTTTACCAATTTCAGTTTTTTGAAAGTGTGTCGTAATTCCAACTCAACTCTCATCAGTCCAAACATTTTTTTCATTTTTTTCTTTAATGTAAAATATGAAATAACTTTCACCTTTTTTTCCAAATCTGCACTGGGTTTTCTTAAAATGAAGTGCTTCAGGTGCACGGATTTTCCTCTAAATAAAATCCAACTGAAAATGAATTGCTGCATTTCCCACTTTATCTTATATGTTATTGCTAAGTCAACACTGGCAGCAGGATGTGAACAGTCACTCATGGCTCAGTTTAGCGCTCTGGCACCACTTCCACTGCCAAGAGACTTTATTTCCGTAGTGTCTTCTTCACTCTTGTTGGAAAACTTAACTTGGCTTGGGTACGTGTCGTAGTATCACGCCAGAGATTTTGAGGAGAAATATTGCATATACAGTACTGTGCAGCTTTGTTGTGTTTGCAGAATTTTAATACATGCATGTTTATATATTTGTTTCCTCAATAAAAGAGAAAATACAGGAAATATGTGCACAGTTTTAAAATACAAGAAAAAATTGGAATAAATTGCTTATGGTCATTTTCAATGTGACCTCTATTTGGAGTTAGTACATTTAGGCTGTCCAGATGATCCTATATAGCTACCATAATATAGTTTTTTTCCTGAATTGTATTGTTTTTTATGCTGTTTATATATTTCCTGTATATTCTATCATCATTATAACTTTACTAAAACCTTGCTTTGATGTTCACAGAGTACTGAAAGTCATAACAGAGTCTTGCGCTGGGTAATTATTGCAAGTTACTGAATCAAATATAAAACTTTACAATTTTTTGATTATTAAAAAGCATTTAAATGAAGGACGGCTGTGATTTAAGATGTTTTCATCATCAAAATGACCAGGATTGATTGGAAAGATGTGAGAAGAAATGCATCTACTGATGTGGGAATCCATAGTCAACACCCCTCATTCTATTTAGCAGTTAATTCAAATGATATGTGAGGACTGATTATAATTACTCTTTGTTTGGGCGGGAGTAGTATAACCTGTGGTGAGTTGGAAATGAACCCCGCCACATCTGTGTTTGATGCAGCACATTTACACGGGCTAAACAAAGTCTGTTTTTTACTGTGATTTACTGACATTATTCCCTTGTTCTGATGTTAAGAGCAGGTCCAGTACTTACACATAACTGTCATTCATGTCGTCCATCTCTTCTTTTTTCATTTAATTTCATTTATTTCATTCAGAAATCATCAGGTGAACAAACATTCACACACTCATGCTCAAAAAGGAGCAGGATGAAGAAAATCTTCTAAATAGTAATAGCCTTAATGGTTAGCAATACACAACTAGCTATAAAAAAGTCAGACAAACCAAACAAAATACATCCAAAGATAATACCAGATGAATACCAAACTAAGTGCAAAACTACGTATCCAGGAAGTAAGAAGCAAACAAACCATAGGTAAATGTATACCCGACGAAATGATGCAAAACAATTACGATACCAGACCAAAATAAGTAAATAAATATGTCACAAGATGCAAAATATAGTTTGCTCTTTTGGTAAATGTTAGTGTTATACTTCAACATTATTACCCTGAATTTTCATTGAAACCCTTGAACTTTCACTTATCATCACTAGCACACCCTCCATAGTCCTTGACTTGTATAAAGGCATAAATCCCACTAAAGCCTGGAGATATTGATTCACACAGGGCTAATACTGGACCAGTACCTTTGTTTGCAGAAATTGTAGGTCAGTGATGATAGTTCTGTGGGTCATTTACTGTGGTATTTTTTTTTTTACTTTACACACACAGACATGGCAGATTTGCAGGAGATTAGGATCAGAGATGACCTCTGCAATTATTACAAATTACTAAAGGTCCAGAGGAATAGGGCTGAAGTGTCACAAAGTGGTACAATTATCATACATTTGACATTAAATTACACATCTACAGAAAGAAAGAAAATGATCATCAGAGCAAGATTCAAAAAATGTTTTATTGTCAATTTATTAGGACTGAGATGCAGTTTCTCTCTCACCTTGCAATGAAATTCCATGCAATTAAAAAAAAGAGGCTATTCTATAAATGGTATAAAAGAGAATATAAAATATGAAAATCAAATATATTTATAATAGTGGGAGTGTAATACGCCAGCAGTGATGAGGTGAGAAGGTGAATAATGGAACAAAAGAGCAGCAGATATGACATTAATGCAATGGGATACCGTACCATACCCTACCATACTGTACCGTACCACACCACACCATACCATACCATACCATACCATACCATACCATACCATACCATACCATGCCGAGCAGCTCCTGTGTACATTTGACTGGTATCAGAGTCTGCATGTTCACTTATCAAAGCTGAAAACCAGTAGATCTCAGTCACCGTCTGATCATTATGTGAATCTCTGACCTTTTTTCCTCCATAATCACCACTGAGCATCATTAAATATTCCTCTCTTAAACCTCTACGTTCGATCGTAGGTCTACATGAGAGCCTTGTTCGACTACATCCCCTTAGAAGACAAAGCCACACCTTGTCAAGAGGCGGGACTTCCCTTCAAGCGGGGAGACATCCTGCAGGTCGTGACTCAGGACGACCACACGTGGTGGCAGGCGAAGCGCGTCGGCGACAGCAACCTGCGGGCCGGACTCATCCCATCCAAACAGTTCCAGGAAAGGTGAGAGCGGCAGGTGGGGGTGGG
>JAPTYQ010000029.1:18072770-18083465 GCA_029814465.1 Ostorhinchus cyanosoma
GGAAATATTTTAAGCAAGTTTGGACAGATGTACGCAGTCTGTGTTTCTGAGACATAAAAAGAGTCCAGTGGTACAACACATACACCTCATTAAATGCTATTGTATGTCACGCTACTTCTTATGGCATTTGGTGTGCTATACTTAGGCATTTTCAACCTTTCGCATGTTATTTAACGCCAATTGATTGCGCGTGAATTTACACCAAGGTCTCCAGTTCACGTAACCCTCACCGCGTGGTATTGAACGCATCGATTCAGGTTGGAAAGGGGAGTAATAACAGCATGAAAGCTTACAATGTGTACAGATAATACATCAACACTTGTACTCCATGGGTACGATAAGGATTTAAATACCTTACTAGAGTAAAAGTTATAACACAAAAATGCAAAAAAAGTCATATTTTGTGGTCATTTGAAGTCAGGGGAGTCAAGTTCATTTTAGTTCAGGGCCAATGTAATTAAAAAAAAATAAAAAATTGCATAAATAAAACTATAAATAATGAAGACTCCAATTTTTTCTCTTTCATATAATGTAATCAAGTAAAATTACATCATAAAAATGTGAATATTTACAAACTATCCTTTCACAAAAAATGTGAGTAACCTGAAAAAACACAAACAACCAAGAAAAATAAGTCTATCTTTAACAATACTATGCCTCAGCTTATCATCTACATGTGCATTACAACTTACAGATCACAGTGAAGCTACAAAGGTATAAAACATGTAATAAAAGGCAGAATATTATTAACATGAACCCATAAGGACAGTTCTCCTATATTTAACTTTCCTTAAGTGATTTATCACCATTTATTGCAATATTATCTTCAATATTTTGTGTTTTTTCAGTGAAAATCTGGTGTTTTCCTGTATTTAATTTACTGATCGTGTAGATGTTCGTTAAAGTTATTAAATCAACAACAGAGAAAACTAAAAAAAAAAAGCAAATCTATCATTAAATCAACATAAATCAAGTGTCATTGATCCAATTCCATAGATTTTAATGGTGAATCAATGTTGTAGAAGATGACGGTGTTTCCACGGTAACTACGGAGCCTCTAAACGTCCAAATGGGTCACATTTAATGACCACGAAAAGATAACAAACTGCATTTTACACCAATTATTTGTGTTTCAATGTTTTTGGATTTGTGTCATTTGTTTTGGATTGGTCTCTTTTTTTTCTCACCATTTTGTGAGTTTGGTTTTGTTTGTTAAAATTGTTCCTGTGAGTCTGCACAAGAAGCCGATCAGATGTGTTGTGGCTTTAAGGCTGTGGACGCCTGTTGTGTTGCTGATCCCTGAACCTGGTCGTGGACTCCAGTGGTAAACGGAGATGTCAAGATCAAGATCTTATCTGGCACTGCGCAGAAAAATGGTCTCTGACAGTGTTTTACTACTATTTATGGTGCTTTTGATTCATTTTACTGGTGTTTTAATGAACCAGTTTATACTTAACGGCCTCGAAACTCCAATAATAACAGATAAATAATGGTAATAATCAGATCTGATGCGTTCAGAAATGCAAAAAACAACCCTGGTTTGGATGTTTATGTAAAGACGGTAGAATCAAAGTTCTTGATCATTTGAGTTTTCTTTTTTCCAAACACACAGACGTAAAAAAAAATAAATAAATAAACTAAATAAATCAGATTGATGAGTATTAATTCACAAAGACTTTGGAGTTAATCTGATTTCTCATAATACTATAACAGTATATTACATTATGCTGTTTATATGATCATTTATATAATGTGATAACTGCAGAAATCGGATAATGATCGGATTTTTAGTGTGAAAGTAACCAGGCTTCATTGTGTTTGTTATATTTTTCTCCAGTAGAGCTCATTTCCATTTCATATACTGTCGGTAATTTAATCCACAGTAATGCATCTTATATTTATTTCATCCTCCCTCTGAACCACATAACTCTAGAAAAGTCAACTTTTCAACAGCCCTTTTTTCAGCTTTATTTCCTTATTTTTACAGTTAATCCAAGAGGGTTTATTTAGCTTAAGAAAGAAGATCATTTTCTCAGCCAACAAAGAAAGATTCCATCCCTGAGTTTAGGACAATCTGTCCAAATCAACATAATAGAGATACATGGAGTACAAGCTGCACAAAATGTGAATATTACACACCACCCATTTTTACTTCTTACCTTTTTAAAGCCTCGAATTGCCTTTTACATGTCGATGCAACTTTTTGGTAACATTTGCATGCATTTCCTTGTTGCTTTTGTTGTTTTGATTCATACTAAAGGCTTTTACAATATATCCTATATGATTTCCATACTCCACCTACGATCCACACCCCCCCTCCTACACATCATAACACACAATACTGACCATACTGCATGTGGGCGTTCACTGCCCAAAGGTTCTGAAGGTGGATATGGATTTCTTTTGTCGGTATTGCGTGCCCGTGCATGAACCGTTGAGTAAAGGCAGTGAATTGAGGATCTTAAGGTCAGGAGAGCACAACATACATCTGAGAGACTGCAATCACTGCTTCTGCCATATGCCATCACTTATGTCTTGCATAAATCCACTCAAGAACATACACATTTTTCTCCATCTCATATATGATATATCCAGGGCATACATGGACGTCGCCTCTGCTGCACTGCATTCATGTCCCTGAGAAGATGCGTTGCAGATTGGATGCAGCTTCAGCTAATGATATTCATAGAGCAGAACTGTATCCATTAGCTTTCTATTTCAAACACTAACCCTTTACAAGTTCTGTGGTTTATGCATCAACGTATCCTGATGAATACTAACCATCTATAATCTTTTCATCTGCATTCACTGCTTGCATTACACGGGGAGATTAAGGTGATTGTTCACTGTGGCCTACAGCTTGCTGTCAGACAGTTTTTGGATGGCGGACGCATCAAATAACCTGAGCATATCAATGACCAGCGCTGCAGCTATTCATATTTAGACGCAGAACTGTTCTGGTTTTTAATACAAGCCAGTGGTTGGACCTTATGAACCACCTCCAGCCATTCGCTTTGAAGAGAGAAATTGGATTACGGCTGCAGAGCATGGTAAACGCAGGGCCAGCTGTGTTAATGAGATTGCTGTGGTTGGAGCTGCAGCTTCCACCTGACACATACTTGTTTATTGCGAGACAGATCAATAGCGTATAGTCTTGCTTTACAGAATCCCGCTGATAAAGGTCAATGACAAACCGGCAAAGAAATGACCTGCTTTATTACCTGGATGTGCTCAAAACTCAATCAGCAGCCCTCTCATGCTCAGTGGTGATTGACCAGGGTTTTGCACACGGCTTCAAGGGACCTTCTGCAAATAAGCCCAGCGCACGTCCGTCAGTCATCTCGTTACGATAATAATGTTGATGTGGAAAGCCAAAGAGAGGGAGAACTAACAGGTGGTACCGATGTTTCACCTTTTTTTTTTTTTTTCTTTGAGGCACTGAGAAAACACAGAAAATAATTAGAGCAGCAGAATGAAAAATGGCGTGTCTGACAGGAAAACAGTCAATGTGTTGAATATGAAATGTTTGTCTTTGTGTTATGCTGTCGAAACTGAATAGAGAGCGGCATGTTAAATCAGTTAACCTTTAAAGAGATGAATTGCAATACTATCTTCCTATAAAACAGAGCTTTCCATCTAAACACTCCTGCTCTTTAACTTAATAAGATTTGGATCAGGGTGATATTTGACACTGGAAAGCAGTTCAAGCCAATATCAGTTCCCTTGTTCAACCTAAACTACAAATAAAAGGCTGTTAAATCTGCACAGAGATAAGCAGGATGAGGCTGAAAATAGAAACAAAACGAGGATGTGCTTGAAAGTTTTAGGTTGGAGGTTAAATGGAACTCAAACAATTGCTGAAAGGATTAGAGGTAAACGTTGGAGGCGATTTCTCTGTTTGTAAATTCAGCAAACGAATAAAGGATTTGTTTCTTAATCTGCACATTATTCTGTGAAAAACCGGAGATAGCACTGCATTTATTTGAACTCTTCCATCACTAACGATCACAATAAGATTAATACAATAAACGAGATGGCAACACATTAGCGACGGTTTGTTTGGGAACTTTCTTTAAGTGTGTGCTGTATAAGATTAAGGGGATTTAGGAGGTTCTAACTGCAGGAATGGAATATATCGCTGGTAATTCCATTTTTATTAGTAAGTAATCGCATGAAAATTAGTTCAGTGATCAGTTTGGGTTGGTTACGATCGAATGAACTCTGAGCAGATACCCTCTCCTACTTCTTATAATTAGTGGAATCCAGTGTTAAGGTGCATTAACACGGCCTTAAGTCCTCTGAAATAAAACCTAAAAAGCCAGATCGGACTAAATGTACATAGGAGCTAATGAGGGAGTTCCATTTTTTTGAGCGGCCACCGTAGGTAAAGGTGGTTGGGTATTTATTGTATTGTAATGTATAGTGATGTCCCGATCTGAATTTTTTTTTGCTTGTTTTCCATTTAAATTCTGATTTCAATTTGGAGTCATTATCTATAGGTTATAATGCTATTATTTTATTTGAGATCACAATTGGACTGAATGTGGAACTTGAACTAAAACAAGTACGACACCTTTGATTCGTAATGACTTTAGTATCATTTCTGCACTTTCCAAATTCATACTGTTCATACATTAGTGATGCGTGGATCAGTTTATCTTTGTTTTAGTGTAAAAAAGGAAAATTACATGAAAATATTTATATTAACAAACTGTCCTTTTACAAAAAATGTGAATAACCTGAACAAATATGAACAACCTGGACTGTTTGAAGAGAATTAAGTGTAATTTTACTAATATTCAGCCTGTTACTAAATATTTTGTGCATTTGCAATCGTAATGTAACGTGGAATGCACATGTGTAAACGATAAACTGATAATCTGAGGAAGAATATTGTTAAAATTGTACTTGTTTTTCTTGAGACATTTCAAGTTGTTCATGTTTATTCAGATTTTGTGGGAAACGTTGTGGATGTAAACATTATCATAACCTACTTTTACTCCTTTTGTTGTTATTATTTGACTGGTTCGGCCCATTTCAGATCATATTGGGCTGAATGTGGCCCTTGAACTAAAATGAGTTTGACACCCCTGCTTTAAAACAATCTTCTAAAAAAAAATGCCAGATCAGCAGCCGATACCTTTCTTTAAACCAGTTCGGAACATCCCTTATATTTTATAGTAGAGTCAGTTACTATCTGCGATTTCACCACCAGATATTGGAGGTCACATACATGAAGCACCTCACATTTTAAGAACAGGATCAAAGATATGGAACCTTTTTCTGTTTGTAATTTCTGGAGGAAAACGTGGCATGATTATCGTCTCTTCTTCAACCTCAGACTGAAAATGCAGGCGTTTAGATTGGCATAATAATATTCTGCTTGGAGCTTTTCTTTTATCTGCTCTCACAGCCTCGTGGTGAAGGCACAAACAGGGTTTATATAGCATTGTTCAAATTTACCCTAAGATCACAGAAAATGCAGACATTTGATTTCTCTTTGAAACCTTCGAGGCATCCAGAAAATCGGAGGTATTATGGCTTCTTCATGTCCTTACAAGTCAACTTTCATCAGGACATTTACATTTTTGATGCGTTATCTTATTCTAGATACAATTTCACCCCTAAATTGTACTGTTATTTTTATTTTTTTATTTATTTCTTTATAATTCTTTTAATATTATCCATGCATTTACACATTTATGACCACTAGTGTGTTTGTGACAGTGTAAGTAGGATGAGACAAGAACCACCAAATCAATATCCATGAATCTTGGTAACAGAATAGGGAATAAACCAAGGACAAATTCCTTCAATTCTGGAGCAAATTGAAGAAAAGCGGTTAGAGTCCGGGGGCTGTTTCACACCCTCTGTAACACAGAATTATGTTTAATTCAACATGTCACTTTGGTGTCCTGCATTGTTGCACTAGTGTTTATTTTTGCAGTAAAGTGTGTTTTCCTGTACATTACATCATCATTCTGCTACAAGTCCTATATTCATTCACTTAGTTCTGTATTTCAAAATGTACCGATGGTTAAATGTATCGTCCCAGTCAAATAAAAGTAAATAGAAATAAAGTAGTGTTAAACAGAAGTAAGACCGACCCATCAGAATCAAGAATTCATCAAAATGCAATAAAAAGCAAAAAAAACCCAACAAATAAATCCAACTATAAAAAGAATGCCGTGGCAACGAGGAGAAAGGTTAGAATTTGTTTTCGCTTGTAGTTTAATGATATTGTGGAATAAGATGGAGGATGGAGTATTCCCCTCAGTGGAGGTCTGTGCTCTGAATACACTATTAATTTTATTTATAGATTTTTACAGATTATATGGACTTTGGTGATACTACTAACATTTATCTAGGACTGCTTGCCTTTAGCGGTTCCTAACAGATTGCCCCTAGTGGGATTAATAAGACTGTTTGCACTATGCCGAACCCATCAATAGTTAAGTGGCAGCTTCTGGAGCTTCCTGAGAATCCTTTCCTCAACCTGTAAATGAAATTTCCACCAGATGTTCTAATACACAAATGGAAAAACACACATAAGATCTCCACAAGCCAAACACTTCAAAGTGTAGTGCTGCTTTACTGTGGTCCCGTCATAAGATTTCTTCTTAGATAGACTTGATATATTACAGTGGCCAAGCAAAGAGGTCCACCTTTTTCATCTTCTGCCGAGTGTGTGATTGGTTCTCTCCAGCTCTGAGCACTGTTTAATTTGTCATTGCAGGCACAGTTATCTACTTCTAGAAGGAGCTTTGGAAAAGTAAGGTGGAGATGTGTATCTGCTCTGCACACAGAGAGGCTTAGCTCACAGTTTGATAAGGTATCACTTACATTTTTTGTGGATAGTTTTAGCGTCTTGCTGCAGCGCTGTCACCGTTTGTTGTTGTGTTGGGATGAGCTGAGAATCGGAGGCTCAGAGTACATCAGTATTGGCAACGTGGGAGCAAAATAGACCACCATAAACTACAGTGCAAAGCTAATAGATTTATTGATTAGCCCAGCCCTCTACTAGTTCCTCTTCTCTGTGATACAGTGCATGAAAGCCTGCTGCTGCCAGAATTATGGGATGCATTTGTATTCCCACCAAGACCGACCCAATGCTTTTTCTCTATACCATTTCTCACTCCCAACCTCGAGCTGCACCTTCCTCTTCCCAAACCACCCACTGCTACACAGTTGAAAGCATCCTCTGTATTAACTCTGAAATAACCGACCTCTGAAAAACCACATTGCTCACATATACTTTAGGACAATCAGGTGAGAATTCATACAACTTTAAGCTAAAAGACTCACTTGTTCATTTACTTCCAAGTTAAACTGTGTTTGTTCTCAATCTCTTGTTTAATCTTGTTGTTGCATCCTTTTTTGGTCTTGGAGTGACAGTGCTCTAAATGCAGTGATAATGAATAGGCCTCGGGGAGTCTTTGCTGACTTGCAGCAGCAGACTAATGAGATTAGGAAAACCACCCAGGGCCTGTTAACGGCATGAGGCCTCCTATGAGGAGGTACATGAGGAAACAGACAGAGGACTGGGATTTCAGTGTAGCTCTATACTGGGGAAAAATGCTGATCATATTTATCATGTTACACCAAAAATGTCTGACCCTCTAGTGTCTCAATAGGCATGGCAGGAGTCTATTATTTTGGGGTGCGCATCCAAAAAAGATTCCAGTGCTCTCAGGTGTTTTTGGTCGAAACTGTCTTCTTCAGTCTCATCTGTTGAGATGGAGGTCATTTTATAGACAACTTGTTTAAGGTTTGCACAGACGGTTTTCAAAGAGAACAATGTTTCTCCATCATCAGCTCTGTAATCCTTTCTTACACTTTCTTGCACAAGGTTCAGACCTATAAAATATCAGAAAAATCATTCAGATCCAGCAAACCAACTCAAATCCACATGACCCACTCGCTTACTCCAAACATTTTAGAGTGGTAACACATGACAGTAGCTGCGTTTCTATTACAGTTTTCCACAAAATAAAAGTGATATTTCTACAATGTCGACAAAGTACAATTGCTACTTGTAGGTTTTTCCAATGAAAAGTGTTAGGCTTCTGATGTGTGATTCTGGTAAAGTCCTATCTTGTAACACGTTGTAATTCTCATAAAATACTGTATAGTTTCCATGAGGCGCTCATTTAAGGAAGATGGAGGCCCAGAGTTTCATGCCAAACCTCCATGGTGTTGGAACTGCAGTGTTGGTTCATCTACTGCTGTTGCAGTGACTATTTTCAACTAAAGAAGGGAACATATAATCATACCAAGTCCATATTTATGGCAGCGACCATGCAGAATGGATTTCTGGGAGAGAATTGTACATCCAGAATTCACCAACGAGTTGTGGATCCTGAATTTCCAAATGACACGGGCAATGTCTAATGAACTGTGTGATGTTATTGAACCTCTCGTGGCACCAGACTTGTCCTGCCCTCGGGAAAAAGTTTCTACACAAAAGCGAGTGGCTAGTGCCCTGTATGAACCGAGCCACCTGTTCAGAGTCCAGGGGAATAGGCGAGACGTTTGGCCAGAGCAAAACCACCATGCACAGATGTGTGAAAATGCTCAAAATGTGTTTCCACTACACTTCTGCTCTATACTTCTAAATCAAAATGTTTCAAAAACCACCTCATGAGAGTGTAAAAACTTTTTTTTGCCATCTTTGACATTTTTTGTGACATTTCGGTGTTTCCATTACCAGTTTTCTATTGTGCAATTTACATTTTGCGCATTTCTGAGGGTAATGGAAACCCAGCTAGTGAGCCAGCCTTTATATGCCACACTTTCAGATCAAACCCAACCTGGGAGCGACCTGGAGATTGAGTAAAACAAGAGTCACATTAACAAGCCTACAAAACTTTATCAATAATGTCCTGAACATGACTAAATACAGCCCAAAGGCATTATGTCTCTCTCTTTTCTGAAATGAATGAAGCTGCTGCAAACATTGTTAATGGTTACTAGCTTAAGGGCATGATTCTGATTAAGCTTCACATTTGCAAAGCAGAAGGTTGACTGACGTGCTGGTTCACAAACAGGTCTGGAAGACAAAGAAGGTCAACAGGCCTAACGGCACTTCCCACCAGTATTAAAGCTAATGAAATTATCCCAATGACCAGCCAGTGGTGATATGCTTGTGGGGAAAAAAAATGAAATACACAAGTATATGATATTATACCCTGCATTTCAGTGGAAGGGAATGAGTGTTTTTATGCTTGGATGACTTCAATAATGCTGCCAGTAAAAGGCAATAATACATTTGTGTGAGAGTTCACTGCAAGATATGTTTACTTTCAGCTAATTTACTTCAAATGTCCTGTATATAATGAAAGCAATGTTCAGATTTAATAAAGAATACAGTTGTCAACCCTGAGGGACCACTCAGATGAAAAACTACAACCATCCAATAGATACAGACTGACCACTTCATGTTACAAATAGACCCAGACCATTATTATTATTAAACCTGGCTGAAACCGATCTTAAAAGATTTTACCACAGTTCTTTAGATTTTAAATAAAGTGATCAGAAATGCCTGTTTTGGCCACAATCATACCGGTACCAAAACATAACACAACCTCCTCCATCAATGATTACCGACCAGTAGCACTCACCCCCATTATAAGGAGGTGCTTTGAGAGGTTGGTACAGGAACACATCATCTCCAGACTCCCTCCAACATTCGACCCATACCATTTCCTCTGTACTTCATCAGAGCCTAGAACATCTAGATGGGACAAACATACACGGTGTGGATGCTGTTTCTGGATTTCAACTCCACTTTCAACGCTATCATCCCACAGAATCTGAAACATAAACTGGCCCCCTTTGGTTTCAGCGATTTCCTCACCAACAGAGTGTGTGAAGGTGGGAAAAACAGTCTCCAGTGTCATCTCCTGGAGCATCAGGGCTGCGTCCTGGGTCCACTGCTGTTTACATACAGTAGATGACCCATGACTGCTGCACCAGGTACACTACTAATCACATCGTGAAGTTTGAAGACGACACGACTGTAATGGGCCTCATTGACAACAACGATGACCAGGCGTACAGTGAGGAGGTCAAACACCTGGTGGACTAGTGTGAGTCCAACAATCTGATCCTGAATGTTGCAAAAACAAGTAGTGGACATAGTGGACTTCAGGAAGAACAAGCCCAGCCACACTCCTCTCACCATCAACAACTCACCAGTGAAGATCGTCAGCAGGACCAGGTTTCTGGGGGTGCAGATACTGGACTCTGAACTGGTCCAAACACACTGGAACCTTGGTAAAGACGACCACCTTCTACAGAGAGTGTACTGACCAGGAGCATCTGTCTGGTCATGGGCCTGTAGCGCCTTTGAGGGTGGTGAGAACAGCCAACAAAATCACCGGGTCTTCACTTCCTCCCATCCAGGACACAGCCAAGAAACGCTGTCTGACGAGGGCCAAAAACATCACCACAGACCCCCCCCACAAACCCACCACGGACTGTTCTCGCTGCTGGCCTCCAGAAGGAGGTTTCGCAGCCTACGGAGCAGAACAACCAGGTTCAAAAACAGTTTTTTACCTGTATCCCATAAAGCTGCTCCATTCATTATAACATTTCCATTTCCTCACCACACGCACCTACACAGGACTGCTACACCATGACCTTTGTGCTTTTTTTGCTAAGAGGCATTGTCTCACGGTTTTTCAGACTGTG
>JAPTYQ010000029.1:18124709-18143717 GCA_029814465.1 Ostorhinchus cyanosoma
AACAGATATACAGGAGACATGTGAAGGTAGTTCATCATTTTGGCAGATAAAATAAAGTATGCATGGGCAGTAGGTTTTTTCAATTGCCAGTTTCTTATTCCTGTGAGTCTAAGGGTTCTGATAGCAAATGCATCACACAAGTATATTAACACTTTCATGCCTGAACTTGTATAATAGTGAATGTGGTTATATCTAAAAAAAAAAAGAAAAAAAAAGAAAATTAATGTTTCCAATTGGATTAATGAGCTTGTAACTTGGACACATCTTTTATCATCCAAAACATTGATCCATAAAACTAACATATGATTGATTTTAAAAAATGTTATGTAAAATGTAAGAGTAGTGGATATAGATTAAAAGTTAACCACACAATCCATGTTTGTAGTACTGTATGTCGACTAATTGAGAGTAATTATTACCCCCCTCCCCCACACAAAGGGGATGCAAGGGGTATCTTTTTGGTTCCGTTTGTTTGTTTGTTTGTTAACACTTTAGCAGCAAAACTATTGGTTGCATTCATCCCAAATTGACTTTATAGATTGCCATTGACATTTACATAGTATGTCAAAGTTGAATTTTTTTAAATGAATTTTTTCAATCTTTTGTTCCTTCTCATTTACTTATAATGGGTGAAATTTCAAATGTCTATAAATACATCAATTTTGTTTCAATTTGCTTCAAACTTGGCACATGTACAGTATAGAGGCAATTGATATGATTGATCAGCAGACGCATAGGCATGGTGACATCAGCTGGATTGATGCTAAAATAAGATGCACTACGTGTGAGGGGCGGGGCTTGTTGAGCCTGACACCACTTGTTAAGGTTGTTTAGACAATACAAATAGTCGATGGTAATACATATAGATCTACTGCTATTGATCATTTTCTTTTGTTTGATTTGTTTGTCTGTAGCAGCAAAATTATTGGTTGAATTCATACCAAATTGACTTTATAGATTGCCAGTGACCCAGAATGGATCTTGTTAGATTTTTAGGAAAAGTAGGTCAAAGTAAAAATTTTTTAAATGAATTTTTAAAAATCTTCCCGTTCACTTATAATGGGGTGAAATCTGTGCAAAGGATGGGGGTTTGTTATAAATCTTATGGTTTTAAGTGAAGTTTGAGTGACACCATGCATGAAAGAGTAAATATTTGTCTTTATTTTGTGGTTATAATCCCAAACAGAAACAAGCAGCTGATGAAAATGGTCGAGCACCAACGCAAACACTGTCATATTCCTCAGTCTACACAGTGTACACACACACACACACACACACACACACACAGAGAAAATAAGTAGGGACATATATTCATACACATATTTACTTTCTTGTATTTGTGCTGCCAGCTTTATCACTGTTCTATCTCACATTTCTTAAGTAAAGATGTAAAGGTCAGGTATGTTAGTACAGAGCTCAACAGTAATGAGATTTATCAGTGGTTGCCTGCACAGAATCTTTACCAACACATAGCCTCTTCACAGATGCAAACAGAAACAGTAAATCTGCTGCATTGAAACAAGAACTGTGGCCTGTGTGCTGCTTGTCCTCCATCCTCATGACCTTATGTCAGACTCTTTGTGATATATCCACCATTTCATTACAACATGACCTGTGTGAATAACCATTTTTGCTTCAGACTACATTAATATCAGATAGGGGTGTAGCTGCAAAAATGGAAATCAATCAGTACAAGACAGTAAAAGGATTCACAATGAAGGTGCTTTATTAAGCAATTTAGTGATGAGTTCATGATCAAGTGCCATTTTCAGTGTAGATGCTGCATTCAGGTGCATTCTTACATGTATGTAAGCCGGTGTCCTGGGGGAACAGCAAGTGACGGATGAGAAAGTTCACTAATGTCCTGTAAAAAGGTCAGCGCTCACTGATGGGCAAACTATTGTATTTTTAGCGGAGACCTTCAAACAAGAACAGGACGTACAGTATGTGATGTAAACAATGTCAGCTGAACTCTGTACTTAAATAAGTTATAGAATGTTTACAATGTTTGTTTTTTATTTCTGGTTAATTACAGTGATGTCAATTACACCAATTAGCCATAACGTTCTAATCACTCAGTGCGTTTACATGCACTTAGAGAAAATCGCCTTAGTCTAATATCAAAGTTTTCAAACACTTTAGTTGGAGTGGAATGGAACCGAACTGGAGTTTTAGAAATCGGACTATTGGTGCCAGATAATGCGGTTCTAAATCGCATGTATACGCAAACCACACTTAGCTGGACTATTGACCGACCTGGACACGCCCCCATCTGGAAGAGCCACGGCATGACAACACCACAGTAGCAGAAGGTATTATCCTTCTGCTAATATCATCTCCACCAGACTTTGCGTGCAGTTTACGTGTAACCCGATCAGGGTGAACAGTTTGGACCAAATGTTCTGAGCTGCTGCATCGTTGTCGTCCATATTCTCTCTCAGAAACTCCAGTTAAATCCTTAGCTCAGTTATTGCCCATAGATGGATTTAGATGTGCATGTAAACGTACTGAGTGACAGCAGAAGTGTTAATAATATCAATCATTTCCTTCCAATGGTTCCTTTCACTCTGTTGGACATATTAGACAATAAGTGAACCTTTAGTCCTCAGAACTGATTTATTTATTACCCACACCTCTGAAGGAGAGGCAAGGGGTACTATTTTTGGTTCAGTTTGTTTGTTAACACTCTAGCAGTAACTGAGATAATCAATATTTTACTCCTTAGTGTTCATAATGTTATGGCTGAATGGTGCATATCTCCACTTACAAAACTGGATTCTTCATATCATGCTGAACTACACTTTGTAACAAATACTGGTTAATGCATTTGACCTTTAAAGGAATCTGTACAACTGTCCTCACAAAATCAAACAAGAAAAATGCATATGTTGACATTTACTTCTAAGGCCTTACATCTCCAGCCTCTTATCCTCTTGTACTTGTAACCATAGCACAACATCACTTGCTGGAAACCTTCTGAATGTTCCAAAGGTAAACAAAGAGCTCAGGAACACTTTAATGGTATCTGTGGGTCAAGAGAATGGAGGAAGCCTCTTAAATATATTCAAATGTGTTTTATATGTGAAGTGGTTTGTCTTTGTTGCTGCCATTTTGACCAGGACTATATGTATTTTTCTACGACAATTACCAGTGAACTAAAGGATAAATAGTGGTAGTACTCGCAGAGGTGCATACATCAGATATATTTGATATAAATGTTGATTAATTTGTCTATTATTTCATGATTAATCAATTAGTTTTCTGGTCAGAAAACAGTGAAAAATGTTAAATAGTGTTAATCTTAATAGTCAACACACGCTGTTAAACAATAATAGCGTATAATTTCACCATGTCTGCTTAAGACAACCTCCCCCTCCCCATATTTTACCTTTTACTTGCACCATTTTCTAACATTGCCCCTGAAGTGGAGGAAAGGGGTATTGTTTTTGGTTCTGTTTGTTTGTTAACACTCTAACAGCAAAACTATTGGTTAAATTCATACCAAATCGGGCTTATAGATTGCCAGTGCTCCAGAATAGATCTGATAAAATTTTGGGAAAAGTAGGTCAAAGTTTAAATTTTCTATGAATTTCTTAAATCTTTTTTTCCCCATTTACTTATAATGGGCAAAATTTCACATGTCTGTAGCTGCAAAACTATTGGTTGAATTCATACCAAATTTGGTTTATAGATTGCGAGTGACCTAAAATATACATGGTCCCGTTTTGGGAAAAGTAGGTCAATTTTTTTTTTTTTTTTTATGAATTTTTAAAATCTTTTTTCTTCTCCCATTTACTTATAATGGGTGAAATTTAGATAAAAACATCAATCTTGTTTCAATTTACTTTAAACTTGGCACATATATAGAGGCAATTGATACGCTGACATCAGCTGGATCGATACCAAAATAAGCTACAATATGTGAAAGGGGCGGGGTTTGCTGTCTGGCACCACTTGTTTTAATCTGCATTTTCAAAGCAAGAAACCTAAACCAAAAGCATTAAATACATTTTGAGAGAGTCTCATCATAAAACCATCCATTCAAAGATGCCAAGGTCTCTGTTACTCTTGAGACTGAATGATGGTGAAATAATGATCTTTGAAGAGGGATTTGTCCCACGGTTTCATATAATGACTACATCAACAGTAACGAGTACAGAACGCCAGACGACCTTCAGGAGATCTTAGCCAAAAAAAAACCAAAAAAAACAAACTATTTGTAAAACCAATCAAAAGAAGTCAAAAACATGATTTTGTAATATAACTCAACAGGCCTTCAAAAAGCTAAGATGTCTCATCAGCACATAAACAACAGAAATTAAACCGGGGGGTTAGAGAAAGCAGTTTCAGCTGTTTAATCGCGGGGTGTAAATGACAAACAGCTCAGCAGGTCAGACTCGATGATTTCTGAACAAATGCACAACTGATGATATCTTTGCAGGAGACAGAAAGTTGAATTTGTTGCTGATGTGCTTGGTATTCTGAACGGCTGTAAAATCTGTACACAGTAACAAACAGTGAGTAAGTACATGAACTCTGTACACCTCTTATCCTTATCACATCCTTTATTCCAGGCTTATTCCATATTCCCAGAACTAACCCCCGAGTGGCCCAGCTTGTGGTCCAGCCAGAGATGCAGAGGGCGACTTGTTTTGCAAGGTTTCAGAAATTCCTACAGTGTTTCAGACAATGAATGCAACACTCCACGTAATCTAACAGCGGTCTACCCACAATGCAGTGTGCTGTTTTGAAGCGATGGCTAGCATGGATGGGATTTGATAAGAATATAGCGATTCCAGTTCCGTTTATTTATATCACTTATCATTTTGATTCCCCATAGATTCTCATTGGATTAAGGGATAAACGACAATACAAATGTTTGCATCAACTCCCAGTGTGACTTTTGTGGCAATTCCTAAATGATTTTTTTCTCTTTCCTATGGGATTTATCGCTATTTGTTGTTATAATATTATCTTCTGAATTTTGCATTTTTTCCCCAATGAAAATCATCTATTTTCCTAATGTTTAACTGATTGATGATGTCGATGCTCAAAGTCAAATCAAAACAGAAAAAGGTGATGAAAAAGTGAAGTTTACAGTCAAATATATCATTAACTGAACATAAACTCAGTGTCTCCATCCACTGTCATTGATCCAACTCCATGGGTTTTACTGGTGAATCAATGCTGTAGAGGATGACGGTGTTTCCATGGTAACTACGGAGCCTCTGAACGTCCAAATGGGTCATATCTGTTAACCCATGAAAAGATGATTTAACACCAATTATTTACATGGATTGATAGGATTCATGGATCAGCAGGTATTAAACATTATCAGTAGATGGTTTTGGTTGATGGTTTAATTTCAAATATACGCTGACATTTTACACTTGATTCAAACAAAACGTATAAAGTCATCATCTAAATGTAATTCAAGGACATGGAGATTATTCATAAACAAGAGTAAAAGCCAGTTAACAGTGAAATGGTGCTACTATAATATTAACAGCATCTACAGATTGCAGAGGAGTTTAATGCTAGTGGGTGTCACCGAGGATGCTTTGCTGTAGGCCCCGCCTCCAAAGTCACCACCCCCTTTGCTAAGTAGCCAATCAAAGACGTTCCACTGGCGCAGTTTAATTGAATGCTGTGGTTAAATGTTTGCGCATTTTGGAGGCATTTCCCCCTTTATCGTAATGGAAGTGGTTGTAAATGGCCCTAGTGTCGTCTTTACTGGTGAAATACAACCAGACTTTAGAGAGTTCTGAACCAAAATACAAAAATGATATGATGATGCATTTGATGAGATGATATTACAGAACCGATAAGCACAATCACTGAGCAAGCAGACTAATGATTCCAAGGAACTGAACTATTGGGAAATCGATTTCCATCCCTAATGGCTGGCAGTGTTTACAAAAGTGGTGAAGATACTGAGTCTAAAATGTGTCCTTTCCAACACTGAGATGTAAAAGTGAGGTTGAAAACCATCGATTTGACGGCGCCTGAACTGAATTATAAACCAAATATTAGAGCTGTTGTTCAGAACAAAAAAAAAACAAAATCACTTTTCCCATTGACAAAGTCAGCGGTAATTACACATGGGGTGATTTAAAACAAATTGCAGTAGTAGATGTAATGTGCAAAATTCAAAAACTCAAGAAAAAAAAAAAAGATTTCTTGTACCTCAGCTTCTTTTCAATTACAGCTCTGTTATTGTGTTTTTAAGCCTTTTTTTTTTTTGCCTTTGTCATGTTACCAAATTTAAAAGGGAGAATAGGAATCAAAAGTGCTTATTTTTCATGTATTATTATTATTATTTTCATATCACATTGATCTGTATTGTTTGATAATTGTCATTACCACCTGTTTACTGGACAGACATGTCTGGCCTGACTGAATTTATAATTGAATATCCCTGATTTACACTATTAACCCATAAAGATCCAAAAAGCAACTGGCGACTGAAACTTAAAATATTTAATAACCTCTGATCCATTAATCCTATCAATGTATATAAATAACTGCCATAATATACAGTTTTTCATCTTTTACATGACCCATTTGGACGTTCAAACGCTCCATAGTGAACGTGGAAACATACTGGGTTCCATGTTCACTTATTGATATCTTTGCTGAAAAGTCACTTTTTCTTCAGTTTTCTCTGTTTCTGATATAATAACTCTCAACTTTAATCAAGCTTCTACGAGCATTTAATGATCAGTAAATGAAATACAAGAGAATACATTGTTTTCATGAAAAAACACACGAAATACAGAGGATAATTTTGTAATAAATGGTGATAAATCATTTATAAAAGGTGAAATGTAGAACATTTTTTAGGGGGGAACGGTCACAAAAGTAACACTGGGTCTTTATGGGTTAATATGACATCGGTTTTTCACATTTTCTGTGTAGTGACTAAAAAAGCTTAATTTATGCTTATAAAAAATACAATTATTCTTGGCCACTGTTTGTAGCAGTTAATAAATCTTTGAAATGAAAAATGTATTAAACATATTCAGGAGAAAAATGAGACTGTGGGGAATTTCTGGGTTCAGACATGGAATGTTAATGAAAATCGAGCCATTTGCCAGTTTGTATGAAGGTAAAACACTCATACGGTTCAACAGATGAGTCTTTGCCTCCTGTTTTTCTGATGTTCTCTTCAACCCAAGGATATGTTTCTTAGTCTGTGATCCCTCCTGTCCTTCAGGATGTCAGAATTGATTGTTGTAATCATTTAATTCACAGTTATGTTTGTGCAGCGGTGACACTGCCAGCCTTGGCCGTGGCCGATGCTGACTCACAGGAGTAAATATTTCATTTCACATTTCACTGACAATCAGCAGAAAAAAACAAAAAACACTGAAGAGTAATTCCAGAGGGGGACATTAAACCTCTGCCAAAAGTATTGTTGTATGACATGTATGTAGTGGTAATACTAACTACTGTATCATACACTAGGCATGAGATGTCAATGTGAAAGATTCTGGTGGTATAATAGCAGAAGCTGAATGTAGTTTTTATTTGTTTTTACCTTAGAATGAATTAAATATCTGTAGGAGGACCATGTTGCTTTGCAGTCTGTTTATGGTTGAAAAGGATTTTTTTTTTATATTAAATTGCGCTAATTAATTTGGTTTCAGCAGAATTTGGCTACGACAATATTAGTCACCACAACTGTAATTACTGACTCAAAACTGCTGAAAAAAAAATTAAAACAATGAGTCTCTTATCACCTGGATGTTAGTGTTTATTTATCTCTGTAAGTGTGATGTTCAACAAGAAAGATGTATTTATTTATTGGCTGGTTCATTCATTCCGTTATTTATGACTTTGACTAGGATGTTCAGGTCATTTATTTGTTTTCCAATATGCTCAAAAATATCAGTTCATTTTGTTTTAACTTCTCTTTTATAAAGTCACTTCTTGGAGATCAGCCACTGTTTCAACACATATTATATTCTTTGATACACAATGATGTATTCATGGGGCCAATTTTCAGTTTTTCTCAGGAATGGGCCTCCACATTAACCCATAAAGACCCAGTGCTACTTTTATGGCAGTTCTCGGAGGAATTTTTCTCTCTATTTAACCTTTCTTAGGGATTAATCACTGTTTATGATCATATCATCGCCTTTGAGGTGAAAAATGTGGTATTTTCCTTTATTGAATTGACAGATCATGTACATGTTCATAAAAGCTCAGATTAAAGGTGAGGTTTCTTTTATCAAAAACAGAGAAAAGTTAAGATAAAGTGACTTTTTCTGTTAAATCTCTCATTAACTGAACATACACCAAGTGTGTGGATCAACTGTCATTAGTCACTTTTCCATTGGTTATATGCACAAAACTTTACCAATATTTACTAAAGGTAAAAAAAAAACAAAAACAAAACAGAAGTGCATAATGTCGGTTTTTCCATTAAATCACAAATGAGATCATTTTCACTTTCACATGACTCCAGTTGTGGAAAAAGATCTTTCCATTGCAGTTTTGCGATATATACGTTCCAATTTTGCAACACCCAAAAAAACAACAACAAAAAAAACCATCCCCGCCAGCACAAAAACGTTTCATTGAAAAACAAGAGTTTTGGTGAAATTGTCATTTTTCCATTTAGCAAATTTAGCTCAATGGAGAGTGCCTATTGATCCAATTCAATGGGTTTTACTGGGGAAGAAGGTGGCGGTGTTTCCACGGTAACTACTGAGCCTCTGAACGTCCAAATGGGTCATATCTGATGACCATGAAAAGATGATAAACTGTATTTTACACCATTTTTTTTTTTTGATAGGATTAGTGGATCAGCAGGTATTAAACAGCTCCATCAGTGGATGGATTTGGTAGTTGGTGGATGTTTGGGTCTTTATGGGTTAAAAATATACTCATGGGACTTTAATCCCCCCCCAAAAAAGAAGCAGCACCCAGAGGAAAAAGGGATTTTTTTTTTTTTTTAGGAGCCCCAGTTTGGTGGATGCCCTTCAGACAGAGAGGCTGAACCAGATGCATTGAGGTGGGAAACCTAGTGCCACATCCTGTCAGGCAGCCGAGAACCGTTAGAAGTAAATGAAAATGGAAATGGCATGACATAAAACGAAATGACCAAAGAACCAGGAGCTCGGTACACCCGGGCACTTTCATCTCTGTCCAACAGACCAAATGTGAAAAGAAAATCCCTCAAAGCAAATCTGACTAAACTTGGATAGGATTTTAGAAAATTTAAGACTGAAATTTACCAAAAAGATTTTCATTATATACTTTGTTTTTTTGGAAAATTAAAAAAGGAAATGGGGAGGAAAAACAATAACACTTGCATGACATATTTTGCATAAAACTACACATATGGGACATTGCCAGGATATGTGTGTTTGAAATGATACCAGTTTAAGTTAATCTGGCTCAGCGCTCCTCTCTTTGGCAGCTCACCGGGATCCTGCACAGCTCAAGAGTGGGTGTGTTTATTCATACCCCGAGGAAACCTCACAAACCCATCAACACCAGACACAGCCCCCGAAAATCTGCTGTGATCAAAGAAAAGCTGCAAACAAATAGCACTTTATTGGTTTAACTACTTCATAAATTATTTCTAAGGGTCTATTCGGTCCTCCATTTGGGCTCATTTTCTTTCTCGACTCGGATAAAATATGGGCCGACAAAACAGAAGGACACCGGGTACAAACCGAGCAAGACGTCAGCATATAAAGCACGAGTACGGAGGACAAAACACTCCAAAACCTCTATTAACTTGTCAAGACATTTGAGTGTTCACGATTCAGACAACAACGCATTAAACAGTTCTTACTAGTATTTCTCCACAGAACGCCCTTACATTGCAAAGGACAAAATGCCTTCACAGAATGTGCATTTATAAAGAATAAAAAGCATATCAGGATGCCAACGTGTACGGAATATATATCATAATGTGAAAGTAGAAAAGTTTAGTAGCTACGGCAATGACCTCATGGCTCCTTAGGATAAAACCGCAATGGAACAGCAGTGTTTTTTTGTTTTTTTTTTCAGCTGAGTAGGTGGTTGGATAGAAATATAGGACTACGGCACATTAAATCTGAAAAAAGTTGGGTTTACAGAATATATGCATTATATATACAAGAATAGAATCAAACAGAATAGAATTTATTATCATTGGACACTGATCTCATGCAATTGTCTTGTGGGTTCTTATGGTATTTGGCGTGATATATATATACACATTTTTGTCCTTATTCAACGGCATTTGGTCACATGTCAATTTACGCTAAGCTCTCCAGTTCACTGCTAGCAACTGTGGAACCCACACTGCAAAAATCTAAATCTGACCAAATGTATTTTTCTCATTTCTAGTAAAAATATTGCATCACACTTAGAGCCATAATCACCTAAAGGAGTAACTTTTCAGTGAGATAGAAGAACTTATTTATAGACAATAGATCTAGAAAATCTTATTTCAAGAAATCTTACCAAGATAATTGTCACTTGTTCCATTGGCAGATTTGTGTTTTGCTTAATTTAGGATTTTTTTGCTTAATTCAAGATTTTTTTTTGCTTAATTGAGGAAAAAAATCTGCCAGTGAAACAAGTGATAAGATTAAGATTTTCAAGATCGAGGGTATTGTCTAAAAATCAGTTCTTATATCTCCCTGAAAAGTTACTCTTTAGATGATTATGTCTTTTTCTAAGTGTGATGAGATATTTTGATAGAAATGAGAAAAATACACTTGGTAAGATTTAGATTTTTTTTCCCGTGTATGAAAGGTAAACGTTGAGGGCCCCTCATAAAATAAAGTCTGAGGTATGTGGGGGTGCATTCCATAAGTGTTGTAACTGCTATGAAACAGAAAGTGAAACTTAATTTTTGACATCCGACTCCTGGCCTCTATACCTGGCTTTTACTCTGGTGCTTCCTTGAAATTTTCACAGCTTCTAACCTATAACCACTGGGCCCCCTGGGAATACTGGGCCCCATGAATTTGTCATGTCCCCCCCCCCTTTACAGCTCCCCAGCCCCTAACCCTAACCTTAACCCTGAGTGTGTGGTATTTGACGTGATGTGAACATATACACACAGAAAGCTTATAATGCATACAGATAACACAGCAATTAAAAGTGGTGTGCATATGTACGTGATTCCATGACATCATGTTGATCATTGTAGAACACAAATAATAAAGTGCATTTTAAGATAAGATGAAATGAGATAAGATCATACTTTCTACAGTAGTACTACAAATAAACAATATATACCGTACAGAACAAAAAAATATGCACAATAAAATACATTATATACATCTCTGTAAAGTACCCAGTATAAGAAAAACTGTTAAAGTTTTTCCACATACAATTGGAGCAATATGCATCTTTATTTTCTACTACTATATTTGTATTTAGAGCTGTATTCCCAAATATATGATTCCATTTGTTTTGTGGTTAAGTCCATTATTCAGCAGTGGCACTGAGATAAAGAGGGACATGGATACACTGCAAATGAGCTCCAGAAAACTATTATTTCTAATATGATAAATGTATGTTCTCTTAATAAAAGTGGGTTTCTTTTTCACATGTCCACCTTGCTTGGCTTGCACTAATTTTATTTGTACATCTCCCAAGAGTTCATTGTCCTCAAAAAACTTTCAAGTCAGCTGCACACACACATATACACACACACACACACATATATATATATATATATATATATATATGCAATTAAGTGCCACAGATGGCTTGAATAATGTGTGATAAATGCCAAATCTGGCAAAATAGAAGCACTGTCTTCTGTTGAGTCTTATTTGACTATGGTGTTGTTGCTCCAGAACCCACCTACACACCCACACACTTGGTATCTGTTAATCACACTTCATTACTATATTTATAATAAATATGCAATTAAACACAATCCAAGTTCGATAACTTAATGACCATGACCCGTGAAACTAAGAACATGTTTTCGTTTTGATGCAGGTCCCTGTTGAGAAAAGGTTTTGAATAGAATTTCCTGAGAAGCTTTTATTCGAGTGTCTGATAAGAAGATGAACGCAGACACTGTTTGGATGTCAGACCCTTATGTATAGCAGCCTTGAGCTTTCCTTTTACAGGATGAAATGGTAAACATCGCTATCTGTCTGCAAAGCTCCGTCTGCACCTTAAAGTTTGTCTGTTATTATAGTTGAGCTAAGGCCACTGAAGTCACAACACATATCTGTATGTGGAGCTGATGAACTGAAGCCAGACTCAGACCACAGGAGCTTTAAAGTGATTCTGAAATGAGGCTGCATCACTCACATGAGGAGAAACTTCACAGGAGTTCTTCTCTCTAATCTCCATGTTATTAAGATTATTGTGCCAGAGGGAGCAACACACCACCTCATGTGATCTTTTGTAACTTCAAGGGCAAGCAGATGTAAACAGAATGGAGATGTGGTGGAACAAATTGCTGTACTGATGCCCTTTGCTTTTGTTTTTGTGCAAAAAAAATAACAAAAAAAAAAGCCAAAAAAACAAAAGAGGTTGGTGAAATTAGATGAGAAAATAGTCAACAAAAGAGAACTGGAGATAAGATTTACACTGTCAGTTTTCATATCTGTCAACAGAGGTATGTTGTTTCACGTTAACCTCGTAGGATGAAACATTTACTATTTCCATTTCAAAACCGTCTCTGTGTAAACATCTCTTTCATTAACTTCGCTTACATAAAACAGGAGACGAATGAAGTTGAAAACTTTATAAACGTCATAAAAAGACAAATGAAGACACTCTGACGTGTCTCCATCAGCATAACTGTCATTATAGACCAAATTACACGTGTCTGTAATAAAACACAGAATCATTTAGGAGTAATTTAGTCTCATAAACAATCTACACCAGACTTTTTTTCCCAGATGGTAGGAGTCAAGTCAAGTCAAATGTTAGCTACATCTGAACTTATCTGAAAAGCATTTTTATCCATCATTTTGTGCATTAACTAAAAGTCTAAGGGCAAAAAAAAAAAAACACTTCAAATTAATGTTTTTGCAAACATCAAGTTTAACTTTTTTTTTTTTTTTTTAATTTTAAAATTTCCTTAAACTTTTGCAGCACAATACTTGCAAATGGTAAAAAAAAAAAGCTCTAGCAACAATTATTGGCTTTTATTGGTGTCCTCTCTTATAGGACTGAGATAATTTGGATGCTTCTATGAAACTGGACCCTAAAAACAGGACATGGGGCTAAAAATTCAAACCAGATGTAGACTAATGATATAAAGCAAGTTTGGAAGTACTTTGGGTCTATTTTAAAAATAAGTATTTACTGAGATAAAAGAGAATGTACCTTTCAGATAAAACTAATTTTTATATTATTTATATACAAAAATCTGCATGTAACATGGTAAAAAAAAGGACACGAAAATCTTTTAATTCTCTCACAGGTACATTTTGGGAATCAAACTAAATATACAAGACAGGGTGTTTCACAAAAAATGGCTGCTGTTGTAAAATCACTCAAGATTTATACGCCTTTAATTGGGCGGGTTCCGCATGTAACAGTAGTGGACACGACGAGTTACACACAAAACCTGGAATGAGACTCAGATTCATGAAAAACCCACGTCTGGATTAGAAAAACCAGTAGGATCAACAAACTTAACACAGTGTCTTTATTTATAGTGGTATATAAGACTATTTACAGCCATGTTTTCCTGATCAAATGCACTGACACTTAGGTAGCTTTTCCTGTCCCAGTTTTGGTCTTATTTTTGACCCCAGTATTCTATTAAAAGCTCATTAATTTTGGAACGGCTCAGCGCATAAGTATAATGTTTTTGTATTTATCTGAGGTCATTATTGGGTACATCCAGGGAGGAAATATGTCTAAATTTGTCTTTTATTATTGGGTCTAAAAAAGCTAGATAAAGATACCAAAAATAACCCAGTTTCATGGAAGCACCTTTTTATGCTGATATGTAGCAAATGACAGGAACATGAAACAAAACAAAATCTATACGTGTACAACAAGAAATGTTTTTGTCACACCAATGCTCCAACCTGGAAAGGGCTTCCCAGTTTTTACATTATTAGAAGATGTGTTTCATTTTGGATTCTGATGCATGTTTGGAAGAAGCAGCAACAAGTGAGTTCCCAATGGTTTCTGAGGTTCAGTGAAAGAATGGAATTGTGAGTTGTATTTAAAAGTGAAGGCAGTGCAGTGTGGGTGGCAGCCTGTGCTATACCTCAGGACTGGAATGGATTCAGATTTAATCAGTAGATTCAGCACTATATGTAGAACTCCATCCCTCCACATGACTGCTGAAGTCTTCCTCCTGTGAGTGAAGCAGCTGTAATATCATCTTTGATCTGCTCAGAGATCTTGTCTCTAATGGTGTCACTATTGTCTGATCTCGACCTTGGTTTCCCTCGGAGGAAGCATATCCATCTTAAATCACACGCTTTGCCTTTCAGATCTGATGTCACCTTTCATCTCTGGAGATGGTGCATGCTGAGATGTGTTTCAATGTACTTGAGGAACAGGGGCCACCTGCTAATGTGAAGCTTCCAATGGCTAAGAGGAAGTCCTACTGGAATACCTGATTCTAAAGCCATGGGCGCAGAAACCAGCCATCTTTAACGCTGCCTCTGGGAACTTCTACTTCCCATTAGTGCCACTCCTTATTACGACATAAGCTTGAACAGATTCTGAGTGTTTAATATAGTGACGCACTGGATCATTTTCTCAAAACAGACGATTTATCTTCAAGGTATAATGATCAAAAAGACTCCTTGTGTCTCAGATTAAACAGTACCCGACCTTTCTAAAAGCACTGGGGAGATTTCAACAGGCACTGAAACTAAAACGGACCTCTTAATAGGTGATACAATTATTTGATCTGCTTTTCTACTACGGACTCCGGAGATTTTTTCAAAGCTTAAGTCGAGCTTTGTACTAAATATCCTGCTTTGGTAATAAAAAGATGTGTTTTTAAGTGTTAAAAGCTAAACCGTTATCAAAAACAAAGGGCAGTGGGAGAGTGTTTTTAGCAGCATAGAAATAGAATAGATTATGTTCATTTGATCATTTTCTTATGTTCGATTGGCAATTCTTCTTCGTGACAAAGTTAGTGAGGCTGAGTGGTTTTACCTTGCTGACATGTTTTGACCACGTCTGCAGTCTTCCTCAGAGTGTCATCTGACGTGTGATCACATGACACACTCACACCCTATCATTATCCCAAACGGGCCATAAACAAAGGAAAACAACAAGTCAGGAAGAAAGAGAAGAAACAAAAAGAAAACAACTGATTCCAGGCACAACAAACTCCGCCCCTTGCAAATGTTTTACCTGATTTGCTCTATCTCTTATCATTACAAAAACATATTTTTAGTGACCTTGACCTTTGACCTACATTCACCAAAATTTAATGGGATCTATTCTGGACCACCTCACACCTTTCCTGAATATTTCAGGGAAATTGGTGCTGTAGTTTTTGTGTAAAGTCGCTGACAGACAAACCTAAACAAAAAGCAAACCAAAAACAATACCCTGAGGAGGACGAGGAAACAAAACTGGAAAACAAAAACAGAGACATAAACACCATTCTATATATGTGAGGGAAAACAGAACCCATACAACGGACAATGAAAACACACAACATGAAAACCACAACAGCTATTACTGTAGTTCACCCAAAAGACAGAACAGAACCTGGACAACAAATGTAACATCACGTATGAAATTCTGTGTAGATCATGTGAGAAAACATACATTGGAGACACAGGAAGAACATTCAGCACAAGAACAAAAGAACACCAGACAGAATGTGAAAAACAAACAGCAGGACGACTCACAAAAACACCAAAAATCAGCCATCACAGACCACTGCAAGAGGACTAAACCTATTATGGACTGGGACAAGGGAAATATTTTAACATGGGAGACCAACAAACACAAGAGGTGGATAAAAGAGGCCACTGAGATCAGGAGGCGAGTCAACGATTCCATGAACCGGAACCAGGGAGCCTGCACTGTCTCGTACACCTGGGACTCCATCCTCCAGAGACCAGCTGGGGTGGGGGGGTGATAAAAAGACACGTGATCACATGACAGATGATGCTCTGAGGAAGACTGCAGACATGTCAGCGAGGGAAAAACACTTACCTTTACCAACTTTGTCGCAAATAAGACTTGCTACTCTAATATGGTAATGCACTGGTACCCATAAAGTTCCTATAATTCTGTTTTCACACATATTCCTCTTTTATACACATCATTAATCACCTTTGACCTGCTGGAACAATCACACACTGAGTCCCAGTTACACTTTACTGCATCTGTCAAGAATAAATCACATTGTCACAAGTGTTTCATGAGAACAGCTAAAAATATTTTCTTCCAACTTTATGGGTAACAGAGCATTTCCAAACCTTTTCTGTGGATGTGATTATATTTATAAATGATTAGAAGAGTGTATTTATGGATAAATACATGCTTCTGCCATTTCTTTGGGGATGTTATTTTGTAGTACGTGTGTTATGAAGGGATATGAGATACGATAAATACCATTAATTTATGTGAAAATGTCATTGTTACTGTAAAAAAATATAGAAATCCTAAATATATTTGTTGATCTAAAGTACAACTATCTTTATACCGTTTCATTAAATTCTTGAAATGTGTGATTATATTTATTTTCCAATTCAAAGAAAGTCACCCTGGACACACTTCGAGTCTGCAAATTGACGGTTTTAAACTCCTGAAAGCATTCGTAGTGATGCTCAAAGTCAAATCTACGCTTTAAGTGCTAGAAAAATCAATGCTTAGCTCGCTATGAATGTGTGAGGATCCACGCTAAGGACACGTCTGCATGTAGACAATGCCAATTATTACTGTCTACGCACTAGGATTTTCTTGTCAGCGTTGAAGTGAGACTTTTGGGGCGGACCGAGAGCGTACGGCTCATTGGTGTGTTACAGAGGTTCAGGGCCGGTCAAACGGAATCCAAATGACCACAACAAATTACAGGTGTTGCATTGGTATTCATGGTGCTGTTGCTGTGTTTCATATGTTAATCTGATTTCAATGGAGTTTCACACCTGTCAGAACAAAGACGCTCAGGCTGTTGGACTGACACAAGTGCACTTCCATTACTGAAACACACTTTTGTATAAAGCTTTAACTTCATAAATATTTATCAGTGTTGGGCCGTGCCTTTCACAGCTAGCCCTACAGTGGTCTTCTACCTGACTTAACCCACTACTATCAATACTAGACCATGAATACTACACAAAAACACAATAGGGAGAGAGAATGAATGGGATTTTATTATTATTATGATTCAATGAAGATGACTCAGCAGGTCTGTTCACTACAGACGCAGCTGCACCGCGTCCATCCTGTCAAGAATTATCAATATTGACTGAATAAAATGTACGTTATACTCACCAAAACTACTGTTCTGTCATTCACTGTGTGCCGGGAAAACAGATATTAAATCTCAACCGACGTGTTTTAGTTGTTACAGATGTGGTTTACAGCGAGTGAGTTTGATCCAACCAGTGATGCGCTCTGACCCTCCAATCAATTCAATTCAATTTTATGTGTACAGCCCTATATCATAACAACGTATTCTCACAGGGCTTTATGGAATTAGTTCACATGATCAGATGATGTGAAAATATTGACATTATTAAATTGCCCCCGTGTGGTGATCATGACATCTGACTGGATAAAGCAACGAGGTCATTCCATTTATTTGAAGCTCCAGTGGTGTCACTGTTGATTCTAAGCCTCAAGGTGGATTTATTTTACCCGGTAACACATGATGGCTGAAAAATGATTGGACGACTAGTCTAACTTACTGCAAAGTGTTACAAAATGAAGAAAATAGACAATTGAAAAAAAATGTAATACATCTTGATAGAACAAATATAAAAATGTAATAAATAATAAATAAATGTAATATAAATAGTATTTTTTTGTCTTTGTTTAAGAGGGAAAAAAGTAAAATTACATCATGAAAATGTCAATAACCTGACCGACCAAGTACAAGTCGTTATTTCATAAGAATAATTTCAACGATATTTCATCTCAGCTTATTAATTAACAGAACTTACAAATCACAGTAGATCTACAAATGCACCAAACATTTAGTTGTGGGAATAATATTGTTAAAACTCCATTAATTTTTCTTAAGACATTTGTTCATATTTGCTCAGGTTATTCACATTTTGTTGTAAAAGGAAAGTTTGTAAATGTAAATGTTTTCACAATTTCGAAGTTTTTGGTTTTTCACATTAAACCAAGAAGAAAATTTGAAGTTGTCATTATTTATAGGTTATTACCCCGCCCCCTGAAGGGGAGGCAAGGGAATTGTTTTTTTTTGTTTTAGTTTTTTTGTCTGTCATCAACTTTACGCAAAAACTAATCGACCAATTTACATGAAATTTTCAGGAAAGGTGTGAAGGTGGTCCAGAATATATCCCATTAAATTTAGGTGAATGTAGGTCAAAGGTCAAGGTCACCAAAAATGTGTTTTTACAATGAGAAGAGATAAGGCAAATCAGGTAAAACATTTGCGAGGGGCGGGGTTTGTTGTGTCTGGAACCACTTGTTATACTATTGTTTTATTAAAGATCACATTAGTCTGTATGTGACCCCTGAACTAAAATAAAATCGACATCCTTGACATTTAATATCTTCAGTGTTAATTTTGGATTTTGTAAATTCATGCCAGCCATATGTTTGACACCACTGATGTAGGATGTAAATGTCAGTGATTCTGATTCTGTAGGTCTTGCTGGACCTGGTGGACCACCACTATATGTACATATAGGTGTAGTTCTTACAAATGCTCAAAGACATGATTAAAATGCCACGGAACATATGATACACAACATATAGAAAATGTGGCAAAAGTACAAAATAGCAAATCTTCCATTTTTGTGTTTGATAAAACCTGAGCCTATTTCATGAGGTTCAGTCATTTTATTCTTTCATTTGCTTTTCATATCTGATGTTTCTCCCACCTAACACAATGTT
>JAPTYQ010000029.1:18180802-18192070 GCA_029814465.1 Ostorhinchus cyanosoma
AAGACAAAAAGCCCACAAGTCAGTGTTTTCTGTAAAATACTGTGTACAAAAAACACTTTAAAATTAGTGACTGATATCGTCAATATGCAATTAAAAAAAATTTTCGACAAAGATTTTGTGAAAAAATATCTTAAATCAGGTGCCAGTGAACTCTAACCATAACCTTTCTATTTCTAAGTCTAATAGTGACCTGCTTACCATTGGTTTCAGTTTCAATCATTTTTCATTTTCCAGAATTAGAAAATGCAACAGGCCCAAACAAAAAGAAAATAAAGGAATGAAGTAAAAGAAATCAGGGGACACACTTCGACCAAAGCACAGATAATCACTTTAGCTTTTTTGTCTTGCCGCTGAGTTCAGTATCAGCTCTTTTACTTTACATTTGAGTGTGTGCTTTTGTGTTGGACACAGCTGTACCCTGTTCCTGCTGTGATCAGATCAAGCCCCTCTGGACCTGGCACAGGAAACATTAATGGATGATGTGTGGATGGATGAAGAGACAAACAAAGACAGAACTTTTTGGAAGTCAGCCACCCTCGTCTCAGGCAAAGAACTAAGAGCTGGTTCTGATTTAACAATCAATGGCAACCAACAGAGAACGGAAAACTCTCCGGTGGTAGGTGAACAATGACAAAGTGCTACAACACAACAGGAAATCTGCAGAGAAACCACATTAAATGCTAATATGAATTTTGCAGGTAAATACTTTTCCTGTAAATGGTATAAAACAGATACACAGACTAAAATAGTTTCTCTGTGTGACTATTTCATTTTCACAGCTAACCTTAGTTTACCCACAAAACACAGGGCGTTTCTAAACAACAAAGACCAAAACAAGGAACTAGATGAAGCACGACCTATTTGTTAGAACTAAACTCACTATAGAGTATTTACGACACAGTTCTCTGGTGGGATCCAGTCGGGGCATCAGTCAATAGCTCATTTAAGCCTGATGTGCAGTGGTTGTTTACAACTTTTCTGATACTGATAAAACTGTTCAGACTGTGATGTCTTTCTGTTTCCTCTCTACTAAATTCTTGTCTTTGTTGTAAAAACATGGTCTACACCGTTTATTCCTGAGCTACTGTTTCAGCAGGTGTTGTTTTTGCTTTGCGGGATATTTTCAACAAATAAAACTTGCTTTATTCATCCTTGTAGTTGAGTTGTGTTTATATGTTCAACATTATTAATCATAAACTGCACCATAAGACGAGCTTTCTCCCATTAAATCCACATTTTCAGTGTAAAACATGGAGATATCTGCAAATTGACTTCACCACACAGATTAACTCATTCTGAAATAAAAATAAGACAACACTAATGAGGTTTGGTTCAAGATTTAAGATGCACTGACACATGCAATCCCATCATAGATAGCAGAAAAAAATAATAATAAAGGAAGATTTGGACTGACCCCAGCAAAGCCTGGCAAGACCTGAAGTGAGCAGCTAATGCCCGACAGAACTGATTTGACTCTATTGGGAACATGTGCTATAATTAGAGGGTGAGATTAAATAGTCCTGAACACTTTCAGTTACTGGAAAGCTCAAAGTGAGAAAGGCGTGACGCAGAATTTTCACCACTGGTGTAAAGTTTAACAATTTAAGATATAAGAGCCTGAAAACATGCTTTTCCCCCAGATCTGTTTAACTCAATTCATTTCACTTTTATTTGTAGACCCCTAAATCCCAACAAGGTTATCTCAGAGGGCTTTACAGACTAGGAAGTTCTGAATGATTTTCCAATTTTTATACAAATATATGATAATAACAATGGTGCAAAATTATTGCTTAAAATTATTGAAAAATGTTAAATGTCCAGATTCCAAAACCAACACTTACTGTAAACCTTCAACAAACGGAGAGAGGAAGTTAAAACCCAAACATCTCCTAAATCCACTGAAAACTAAAACATGTGAATATCATGAACATTGTGCCATAAATCATTGCAAAATATAAAAATTAATAATAAATCACTCCTTCTTAACCCATAAAGACCTAGTGTGACTTTAGTGTCAGTTTCCCAAATGAATTTTTTCTTTCTATTTAAGGTTTCTTAAGTGATTGTAATATTATCATCGGTATTTTTTGTTGTTCAATGAAAATCAAATATTCTCTTAAATTTAATTCACTGGTCATGTAGATGTTCATAAAAGCTCAGAGTAGAGTTGAGGGTTATTATATCTGAAACAGAGAAAACTAGAAAAAAAACCCTAACGAACAGACTTTTCAGCAAAGATAGAAGATTTATTAAATCATGTTCACTACGGAGCCTCTGAGCGTCTAAATGGGTCATATCTGATGACCATGAAAAGATGACAAACTGAATTTTACCTTATTTACATGCATTGACAGGATTATTGGATGAACAGGTATTAAACAGTTTAGATCAGTAGATGCTTTTGGTCGACGGTGGATGGTTGGGTTTTTATGGGTTAAAGTATCAGAATAAAAAGTGGATCTGTGGTAACAGCTGCTATGACAACCACCCAATACAGGATAAACTGACCTGGTGTATGTTATATGTACTGGATTAAACTTCATGCACATATCTAACATTTTATTCTGATGATTAAGAAAACATTCATGACATTTTCAAACTCGTATTAACGACTGGTTTGGAATCACATACATCTCTTCACGATATTATAAGAAAGTTTGTAGTCGATGAGAATACTTCATTAGATTCACAAAAGAATCTTAGTAGAGTTTAAGCTCATTGAAATCTGGAAAAAAAAGAGGTGTTTGTATTGGAGGTGTAATGCTGTGACTTTAACGTGGCAAACAGGGCAAATGGAAATGAGGCTTCGTTTTGAAATACGAAATATTATACGGAGTAAGAGATGATTAGAATAAAAACCTCTCTCTAATATAAAACATCCCTCTACAGTTTAGTCAAATGAAGGTCCCACTTACTATATTTTTTTTTATTTTTGGATGAAATATAATTGTCGTCTCCTACCTTTTTTTTTTTTTTAGCGCTAAATAAAATCATTTCTCAGACAGATGCAAATGTTTTATTCATATTTTTTGGCCTGCATTTGCATTCTGTTACTGACTGGTCTGTTCCCGCATCATGTAATGGCGGTAAGTGGTTTAGAGAGCATGGTACTTATGGGACATGCCAAGGCCTACTCAACAGCTGTTATGCTGCCAATAGTGTTTATGAGTGGCTTTAAAACAGTGTCAGAGTCCAGAGTCACAGTGACAGAGGAGGACTGATTGATTACTCTGTTGGTGCTCATTAACAGTGAACCTGTAATTGAATTGAATACCTTTAACAGATAAAGACGACCAGACCCTGGTACAGTGTTTTTGTTTTTCTGCATATATATATATATATATATATATATATTCCTTTTCAAAAAGAACAGAAAAATATGAAGGCTTAATGACGCACTCAAAAAACACTGCACACACTATGATTTCCTCCCTAAGTAGATGAGAAGCTGAATCTTTCAACCGTGCTCTTTTTCTTCTTTGAGTCAGTCGCCTGTGATCTGAGATTTGTCACTCAAAAAAAGCAGGATTGCAGCTGTCATCCTACTTGTCAGGAACAACATGTTCCTATCCGACTGGGGAGGTGTCAGCGAAATTCACATCAAGTCGCTGCTGAGGGTTGTGTATATTAACCGTCTATTGTGGATGTCTGTACCCTGGCCCTGCCGCTACACACAGTCAGCCATTTTTAGACATGTTTGCATCCTTCAAACTAAATTCTCAGTTAAAAAAGACACTTTTATTGCTAGAGTGTAATTGTTTTGATGCCTTGTAGCAACTTAGGAGCATCTCTTTTGAAGCTGCTTTAAGAGAATACAGGGCAGACACACTAATATCCCTTCAGTTTTATAGGCAAAAAAACACTGCTTATCAATACTAGAATACAGCGTCTGCCATTATTTTTTTTAACTCTCCAGGCACAAAGACAAGATGAGAAAATCCACTTTACAAAATAATAAATTGCCTGTATGTGTTGTATGTATTTATACAGTGTATGTCATTGAAATAATAAGTGGGATACTGCTTTTTTTTTTTTTAATTTGAAGCAAAATCGTTTTAGTCGGTAGAAATACTGTTCTATGTACACATGCAGTACTGTACAAAAGTCTGCAAACCTTTAGTTTTGTTAGTTTCTGCAGGGCTGAAATGATGAGAAACATTTATTTATCCTTCTCTTTTCTTCAAACACAACAATAAAACCCAGGAAATGTGTACAGCCTTAAAAAAAACACACACAAAAAAACAAGTGGTTCCAGGCACAACAAACCCCACCCCTCACAAACGTTTTACCTGATTTGCCCTATCTCTTATCATTGTGAAAACACATTTTTAGTGACTTTGACCTTGACTTTTGACCTACATTCACTAAAATTTTATAGGATCTATTCTGGACCACCTCGCACCTTTCCTGAAAATTTCATGGATATTGGTCGAGTAGTTTTTGCGAAAAGTTGTCGAAAATTGAACAAACAGACAGACAAACAAACCCAAAAAAAACACGAACCAAAAACAATACCCTCGCCTCCCTTTCGAAAACCTGAACTAATTGGGTTGTGAAGGTTAAAGTCAGTATTTGGTGTGAACTCTGACCCCATGACAAGAAGCAGCACAAATAATTAGAAACATCTGATGTGTTGAATGAAACCTGGTATAAAACATCAGAAAATTAACGCAACAAATCTCATATAGTCTGAACGAAAGGGTTAAAAACTGTTAAGTGCAAAGGCAGGTCACACTGAATACTATGACTTTGGTTTTTTCTCCTGAAACCTTTGTTTTTACTGCTGTACTTCACATATATCCAGTTTAGATCGTAACATAGAGACTGTAAAATGCATAAGTGTGGTCATTAGAACTTTGCAAACCTAACAAACCAAATGTTGGACTAGGACTTGATTCTAGGACTGTATATCCTATATAAAAATGGTGTCAGCATATTCATTTAAATTAATTAATATATATATTTAAGGCCACACCGTGGTGCAGTGGATCGCACTCATGTCTCACAGCAAGAAGATCCTGGATTCAGTTCCAACAGTTTGCATGTTCTCCCTGCGTCTGCGTGGGTTCTCTCCAGGTTAATCGATTCGTCTAAATTGCCCATAGGTGTGGATGTGGGAGTGGTTGTTTGTCTCTACATGTTGCCCTTTAATGAACTGGAGACATGTCTATCATCACCCATAAGTAGCTGGGATAGGCTCCCATGACCCTAGTGAGGATAAAGCAGGTTCAGATAATGAATAAATGAATGAATAATATAAATTCAAACTGATATGAATTGATATAATTATAAATATGTAATTATTTAACTCGTTTTTGTTGTTATTGTAGCTGCCTCCGCCGCTGCAGCCGCCACGTAATACTAACAGATTAGACTTATTACAGTATATTGTTGTGTTGTTGTTATTAACATAATTATAATAATCATTTGCCCTCTCACCCCCCCCTCTCTTTCTCACTTTCACTCATCCACCCTTCTTTTTTTCCCCATCGCCCCAATCAATTTATATTGTTTAGTTGCTCTTTACATTCATTATCTTTTTCTTTGTAATATGATGTTCTCATTGTTGTCATTATCTTTTATTTGCTTGATTTGCCTTTTTTTTATTCCCACTATGTCTATTTAACTGTATCAATAATAATGATAATAAATATAATAATAAGATGGCTTCATTCAAGCAGAGCGGACTTTTAAAACTGACTGAAAACTCCTATCATTGACTAGTTTTCCTCCATCCTGAAAAACTTTCCAGTCAGATAGTTTAAGGTAGTGCGCTGAGTACGAGGTTAATATGACATTTTTAGGCAATGACCCCAACAAATATGCCCGCCGAAGCTTTGATCTACCTAAACTTCCTCATCAGACTCCTCACTCTCTACCATAATCATCCTGTTTTAGGCCGCGTTGGTGAAGCCTGACCTCTTGTTCACAGTATCAGTCTGTATTATTTCAGCCTCTGCATCACACTGCTGCTGACCTCTTACAACTTCTCCAAAACTCCATTACTCACAGAACTTTCTTTTTGTATGTGCTCAGTCCTCCTTTTCATCAGTGGTTTCCATTTTAAAGGTTGGCTCTTTGTAAAAATAGTCACATATATATACCTTTAGCCTGACAGTAGCTAGCAACAGACCAGCGACTCTTTTTCCTCTCTAGCTATTTTCTTTCTGATTCTTGGTTATGATTAAATGCTTGGTTCAGTGGTATGAGTTAAAAAGAAAAAAAAGAGTTGAGTAGAAGTGTTGCTACAGTATAATGTTATTAGGTTGTTATCAAATTCATTACAGTTCACTTACAGGAAGGTTCATCTGTCTTTACTTTTTTCAATTTTTATCAATTTATTTGTTTAGTGTGTCTTTATCGATTTGTCTACAGTATGTTTTGTTTGATTGCTGTTGTTTACTTTGTCTCATTGTTTATTGTGTATTCAGTTTTGGTGTCTCTTCAAGGATGTATGTCTGTATGTATTTATTTTTTTTACTTTCTCGTTATGTCAATATAGGTGTGTACGTATGTGTCTGTGCATGTGAAGCTGATAAGTGAGGTTAACTCATCCAAAGGACTTGATTTTTCATATATTATGTTGATAGGAAACTAAACAATAGATTGTTTTGTGCAGAAGGGGTGGGATTAAATAAGTTTGACTTCCTCCCACTCCTTTTCAAATATGCAAATGAAATCATATTTTGTTCTCATGTATATGTTTTTTTTCTTTGTTTTATTTTCATAAGTTTCATTGATGTTTCAATTAAATCCACTGTTCTGAATAAATTCTTATGTTGAGAAAATGTTACTCTTGTGACTGATCAGGAATTTGATACATCTTCAAAATGTTCTGAAAAAGTAAAAAAAACAAAACAATCTGGTCCAACATGTCATGTGGAATAAGGATGATTCTTAATATGTGGATTTGCTGATCAGTGACACAGAGTTTATGTTGAATACACACTTGTTTGGTTCCACAATAAGCATGAAACCATATATTTCCAGATGCGTTTGACTGTGAATATTTGGGAAACACTGAGGTATGAAGAGTTTCATTTATGACTAGGACAGTCTAAGTCAAGTCTAGATTTTCATCAGCGTTAATTGATTATGTCTCAAGTCCTACTAACATCTGACTTTCTACAATATTTGGGAACATTTTTATTTAAGCATGAGCATCACAGAAACTAACTTTCGCCTTATTTTTAAATCAGAAAGTCATTCATTTGACAGACTTTTTAAGGATCTGTAGGAACTTCGAATGCTCTGACACCTACGACTGACACTAAAACATGGAACATAGTCTGAAAATAGTGTCGTTTTTTAATGTTTTTTTTATTGCACGACTATTTTGATATGTAAACCCTACACGGATGTTTCAATGCCAGATGTTAAATCTAACCACATTTGACAGTTCTTGAATGTTTATGTCAGACCAACAACTACACTATTGGTGTTTTTTTTTTTTCTACCCGCAGATGAATCAGCTTCTCATTATTCCGTGATTATCTCTCTGGAAACCTGACTGGCAGCCTGACAATCGGGTTTAATTATGTCTTCCTGATGCTATTTTTAATATCTGTCAACAATGTGCTCGACTACATAATGTTATCACACACTTTAACTGATTTCACCACTCTTCTGTGAATGTGTGTGCGCGTTTGGACGTAAATAAACATTCTTCATGTGGAATGCTATGATACACTGGCTGCTTACAAAGCACATTAAATCATATTATTTTTGTATTTTCGCAGATGTTAGCGTGACACAGCAGGCAGCAGATGCACAGAAACAGGCTGTTCAGCTCCATACGATGACCCTTCTATTGACTGCATTCAATCCACGAGAAAGACGAAGGCGGCGGCAGCAGCAGGAACAGACCAGGTTTCATTTCACACTTCACTGACCAACTCACAGTAACACTAAACAAAAAATAACTACAACAAATGCACCAGACATCAGGGAGTCTTCCAATTCACAGTCCGTGGCCTTAAATTAAAGAGGTGATTCTGGAAACTGTAACAGCAGTCAGTAGCACTTACCCAACAAGAACATAAGAGGTAATACAGGACAAGGGAGGCTGCACTCGAAGACACTGAAGTGTTCACTAACAGCAGCTACTTAAGCCATAAATATTAATTATGGTCAAAAAATACTTGATAATTCTGTGTTTTATGGATGTGTATTTCTGACGCTGCAGGGTCTGGCCTCTTATATAGGCTTTGCTCCACTTTAAAGAAGTCAAAAATACCCATTAGCGGAAAAAAAACAAGCTTTAATTGGCTTCAGTGCAGTGCCATAATCATTTTAATGGAATGCTATGTAGTTGTACTCAGATGTTAAATATTAGGCTGGAGTAATGTTTTTTTTGTGCAGCCTTAATGTTGCTTTATCTGTACAAATTGGACTTTCTGAAGTCAGAGAATGATGTACAGACGACACTTGTTAAATGTCAAAGAAAAGGCTTGGGAGAGTCATCAGTAAACAGACTTCTACAGACTGGAACGAGATGTGAAAATACATCAGCTCATGCATCCAAAGGAGACTTTCATCACATATAGTGTTTTTGTTTTGTTTCATCGCTGTCAATCAAACATCACATGCAACTCCTCAAAGGCAAAGAAGAAAAGAAGCATTTCATTTAATATAACTACGATCAAAATCAGGTCATATTATAACTGTGGCGCTCACATCCATCTGTAAAACCTTTACTGTTAGCGTAGGTGAGAGCTGTAATTAAATTAGAAAATACATGTATTTCTCTGTAAGTGTTAATGGAATTCATGGGCAGTGCAGTAGTGTAGCGGTTAGCACTCCCTGGGTTTGATTCCAGCACCTTCTCATTTGCTGAAAATGACTATTTATTTCAAGTATATTGTATAGGTGAGAAGCTTCCTGTAAAGTATAAGATTCCTTCTGTTGCTGACTGTTTTTTTCTGTCAAGGAATGCCCTTTTTTTTTTTTTTTTTTAGCAGTTTTCCACAAAACCTTTGTAACCAACAAAAGTAAGTATTTCTTTTGACTGGTATCTGGATCGATCTGCCAATCAAATCGGTTCACATTGCTCTGAGCTGCCTGAGTCAGACATGACGGATCATGGGGCAATGTCACTGGAAGTTTTTTCTAACATTTATTTTGGAGCTTTTATACCTATATTTGAGAGTGGATGTAGAGGGATAGAGGAAATATGGGGATGAAGAATCAAATGGCCTCAGGCTGGAATCAAACCAAGGCTGCTGTGGTTTGGCCTCTGTCTATGTGGTATGAGCGCTACCAGGTGAACCACAGGGCATTCCAGAGCTGGAATTTCAATGATATGTTCCCCCTGTAATCAGAAAAATGAATCTCAACATTGCTGCAGAATGCTAATATTGATGGTTTATCAGCCGGGAAATAACGTTGTCAACATAAAAACGCTCAGGCAAAACAAAAAAAAAAAAATCTATCCTACGGCACTATAATAAATAAAGTATCTCATGTCTCTTAAGTTTAAATTCTATATTTTTCCTGTTTAATCTGTATTCACACCAGCAATATTGAGTGCTGTTGTGAAGTTCAATCTGCCTGCTTTGAAATGACATTTTCATCAGATAAAAAATAAATAAATAAATAAATAAAACAGCACATCCATCTATGAGGGTTGTGGGGGTGTCAGAGTTGATTATAACTACCTACACACTGTATAATCTAAGACCTGTCATGGCTTGCATACAGTCAGATGACACGAGAAGTCATTTCATAACATGGTGTCGAACGTAAATATCATGTTGTTTTACAGATATATTCATTACTTTTTATATATTACCCCTCCATCTTGTACTAAATTTAAAAAATGAGGCAGTTTCCTGGTGTGTCCACACATACCGCGCCATGTTTCTCTCAAAACTCTTCTTCTTTGCTTGTTGTAACGTCCGTCAACATCCTTTTTTTTTAGTTCACGTGACTGTTGTTGTGAAAAAAAGGTCTTTCCATTGCAGTTTTGTGCAATATACCAATTTTGCAACGCCCAAAAATACCACCTCTCTCCAGCGGAAAAACGTTTACACAAAAAACGAGTTTTGTCGAAATTTTTCCATTCGGTAACGTTTTATGCACAAGTTGTATTTGCGATATTTGAGGATCAATGGAAAAGCGTTTATTGATTAGCAGAGGTGTCAAGTAATGAAGTACAAACACTTTGTTACCTTAAGTAGGAATTTTGGTTATTTATACTTTACTAGAGTAATTATTTTTCAGCCCTCCTTCCATTTTCAGGCAGTTATCTGCACTTTCTACTCCTTCCATTTTAAAAATAGCCTCGTTCCTCTTATTTCATTCCGGCTTGTCATCGTTCAAATAAAAAACCCGATCCAGATAAATCTTATATATTATTACCACTTCTCCTGTCAGTCGTGATAATGTTATGGCTGATTGGTGTATGTGTGCTGCTTCTCTCTCTCTCTCTCTCTTTTTTTTTTTTTTTGACAGGATGCATCTGTTAAATTTAGCTCATTTTTAACTTCCTCTATCTTCTGTTAGTTTTTCTTCTACTTTTTGTATCAAAAAATGAACCCAGCTATGTTTCAGTTTGATCTGGACCGAGTCAGAGTAAACAAGGATGGGCTGTTTGACCCATGTTTGCAGCGCAGGGGAGCTCAAATTGGGCTCAAGCAGAAAAGTCCAAATGTCTGGACCAAACGAGGTAGGTGTGAAAAGCCAGACTCAATTATGCACCATCGATCCGCAACAGAGTTAGAGGACGGACTGTGAATGTGAAATACTGACATGTGTAAATCAAGGCGCCTTAATGAAAGGGAAATGTTCTTATTATGTTCTATTAAACACCAAAACTAATGAGACCTCCTCCTGCCAGGATAAAAATCCTTCCGGAGGATTTAATCTCCTTGATTTGGGGTTAAATTCTTCATGCATCTTGCACATTTTATATGTATGCAATCAAATGGATATGAGCATCAGAACATGAAGGAGGTGGTGTCAGAGCTGTGGTGCTCCTCAGAGACAGTGAGCTGATACAAAAGATCAAGGAGAGTGAGGAGGAATCATTATCATGCTGCAGTCATCGAGGATTTTCAACTAGTGCCGAAGCAGCCCTCCATGTTTAAATACCATCCACTGGGACTGTATATAAGGAATACACAAAATAGAAGCAGTGTATAGTTTTACATGACTGCATGAAGTCAGAGATAGCATAAAGCACTGCAGGCAAAATCATTAACATGCAAGAGGAATCTGGCGGCTGCTGGGGGGGGGGGGGTGGGGGGGGGGGGGGGGGGGGCGGCGGGG
>JAPTYQ010000029.1:18231756-18245511 GCA_029814465.1 Ostorhinchus cyanosoma
AGAGCTAAGACACATAGATGTTTCCAAGACTTTAATTTAAAAACAAATAAACAAAACAATGTGTGATAATAAAAAAAATAAAAAATATATATATATATATATATATATCCCACGCTCTTTATTCAAAACCAAAAGACTAAATTACAGTCCAAGCCTTATATGAACTGGAGCAGCTCCCTTTTTTACAGTTCATGCTCATCATTCTTTGTTGTGCAGTTATTTCTACAGAACAGGAGAAGAAGAGGTTCAATTTGTGCCAGCATTGTGTTGGTCGGCAATACTTTGCAATTTATCAAAAAAAAAAAAAAAAAGAAGAAGAAAGAGAATTAGCTTTTAATACCTGCTGGCTACAGTTTATAATGGACAAAAGAATGCAGCCTACAGCTACGCCTGAGGCTCTGTCAGATTATTGAAGCGCAGCAGTATTTCAGTCTAATGACTGATGGGCGTTTTATGCTAAACTGATCAAAAATACTAATTAGACACTGGAAAAACAATAGTAAAAGGCATACAAGTGAAAGATTTCAATGGAAACAATGTGTAAAACAGAGGTTACAATGAACTATTCAGAAGGATGTGACAATTCTATCACAATGATGCATATTTAATAGAAATTAGACGATCAAATTAAAAATAATTACCAAACAAAGTGCAGATTGCGTATTTGTAATGGTAACTTAAACAGATACTGATGCCACTTGTTTCTTTCTTTCTTTTTTTTTATTTTTCTTACAGCACAAGTCAAAGTGGTGAATTGTTTTTCCTCTGTAGCAGAGGACTCAAACATGCAGCCCGTGGATCAAAACCAGCCTACCAACGGTTCCAGTCCGACCCAGGGGATGAATTTGCATCGTGCAAAAATTAGACTGAAGATATTAACAGTCTAGGGTGTTGCACTGGTTTTAGTTCAGGCTCCACATGCAGACTAATATGAGCTCAAGTAAAATAATAATAAAATAACCTATAAATAAAGACTCCAAATTTTCTTCCTGGTTTAATGTGGAAAAATAATATTACATTATGCCTAGAAATAATAATATTTACATTAACAAACTTTCCTTAAACAATAGAATGTGAATAACCTGAATGAATATGCACAACATGAAATGTCAAAAAAAGTGTATTCTGTTATATGTTTTGTGCCTTTGGAGATCCAATCCTTAATGCACATGTATAAATTATAAGTTGAGACATAATATTGTTAAAATTGTACTTTTTCTTTTCGTTTTCTTTAGAAATTTCAGTTTTCAAGTTACTCGCATCTTTTTTTGTTTGGATAGTTTGTAAATGCTAATAATTTCATCATTTAATGTTACTTTTTGCACTAAAACAAACAGAAAAATATTGCAGTTCTTACCATTTATAGGCTATTTTTCTATTATTTGACCGGTTCAGCCCGTTTCAGATCCGACTGGGTTGAAAGTGGCCCTTGAAAGAAAAGTTTGACATCCCTGCTCCATAGCAACACAGGAGAGCATTTAAATACCATGACCTCTGTGACTAACCACACAAATATTGTATGAACAATGCTGTTTTATTCAGCTACAGAAATAGGTGACTGTCAGTAGGTTCTGGCGTCATTGTCTCAGACTGATGACTCCTTAAGGCCATGCTAATTTTGTTCTGAATACTCAACCTGTGGTCTCTTGCCACTGGAGAACAGGATTACAGTGTCACTTCAGACAGAGTTTTGAAGTCGAGGGGACATTTCTCCAGAGAAGTGATCAGAAGTTGGAACGAGTCTCTGAATATGAGATTACTTGAGCGCTTGCTTCACTGGAAGGAAATCCCGCAGCATGCCCTCCTTCTGCACCAGCACAGCTGCAGCTGCTATCGCACCCGCCTGAATGCTGAAAAATGTGACCATAAATGAACCTGATGTATTGAAAACTGAGGAGTTGAGGTGAGAGAATGTGTTGCTTCATGACCTGCAGTCTGTACTCTTCAATGCACTGAGAGGAAATGTGGGCTAGAATGGAATTATTGACAGTGTGTGAATTACTTAACCCTCAAGGACCTAAACAGCCACTAGTGAATGAAAGCTTCGACCCATATAAAATGTTGAATAAGTGTTGGAGCGCTAATCCTGTTAATATATGTTAATAATTCAGGTAAAATGCAGTTTCTCAGCTTTTCTTGGTCATCAGATGTGACCCATTTAGACATTCAGAGTCAAAGCCATGGAGTTTGATCAAATGACAGTGGTTGTAGAGACTTGTTTTTATGTTCAGTTAATGATATATTTAACAGAAAACATCACTTCTTCTTCAGTTTTGACATGATAACCTTTGCATTCACTCTGAGCTTCTCTGAAAATCTACATGATCAGTAAATTTAATAAAGGGTGACACCTGGTTTCACTGAAAAATGATCCCGACAAGAATACTTCAGGTTGGATCACCAAAGAAATTTGACACAGATAGAAAATGTCCAATTAAAGATGCTTCTGTCTGTGCCTCTGATAGGGTTTGTGATGGCTCTAACCTGCAGTGATAGCTGTAGATCATAGTCGATCATTTGAAACAGCTGAAACACGACTTTAAGCATAAATATTAGGATAGTACCCAATAGTCTCTTTCTATTAAGAAAACATGATTGATTTAGGAAAATGTAATCTAAAAGGTAACTGTAATGAATGAAACTCCTAAGTGCTAATATTGATTATCTGAAATGAAGCTATTGTCTGATAATATGGAAAAATTGTTCATTAATCAGGCAAGTCATGTAGAAATATTGTTGTTGCAGAGGTAAAACTAGTCAAAAAATAACTAAATAGGAGTAATTACTGCCAGTATTAATACAAATACAATTATGAAATGCGCAAAACATGGAATTTTATTTAGAATTTTGATCCATTTTGACAGTGTTGGATTGTTCCTTGCCGTGCTCATTTTGCTTCATGTTTTTGGAAACATCCATTATATTTCCCTGCTGGTTTTAGTCGTGTACTTTGTTTCCTTTAATTATAATCATCCAGGCATGAATGTATGAGACGCCCACATTGGAGCAGTGTCTCGGGTCTAGATTACAACCTTCATCTCCCGTGTTTACCTTGTACAGCAGGTGAAAAGACAAGCTGCTAGCATTGCTGCAGGTACCAGATGTGCTTGAGATCCCTGTGTTTACAGATTTGGCAGACGGAACACTTCTGGTCCATCAGCTCCATGTATGTATTGGGCATGTTCCTGCCAAAATGGCTGCGTTTCCATTTTGACTGACTGTGGGACATCAACTTGGAATCCAGTGTCTGCAAATCACCTGCTCCAAGCGAATAGCCGCCATCCAAGGCTAAGTTCCCCTTTTGCCACCTCTCAGTTTCCCCTTTCTCTTCTCTCTCCGTTGCACATAAACACGTTTAAAACGCCACAAATGAGCCTTATCTAGACAGAAGGAGGCTGGAAAGTCGACAACCAAAACACTAATGAAAAACTAATCCCAGATTGCCAAATTCCTGCCAACTATTCATCATTTCATTTCTGCCTGCAAATCCCCTTTTGGCATCCCAACATCCTTTTGTTTCCAGCCATACCTGTACATGCTTTTCACCCTGCATGCTCTCTCAAATCCTGCCTTAATGCCAAAATATGAGCTACCAATGCACCCAAAGCTATGAAAACAAAGCAATAAAAAAGGAAATGATTGCAATCGGACTTTGCCGTTTGGATTTACCATCTGTCAAAGTTCAGAATAATACCCTTTTAAGTGAGTTCCAACTACAGGTCATAAGCAGACCTTTAGATAGCTGCTTTAATATTTTTTCTTCATGCCCTGCAGTCACAGGGGGTGAGGGTTGAAACACCATTGCGATGTGACAGTCATACTAAGTAGCAGGTAAAAGCCATAGGGCCAAGCAAGTGCAGTGATTGGAAACAGGCATAATAATAACAGACCCACTGAGCTTCCAACAGCGCTGCGACAATCACACTAACATGACACACAAAGGAAAGAAAGCTAACAATGAGTGTCGATATCACCCACTCGACTCAGAAATGTTTTAGTGTTTTATGCAATCGAAAATCTAAACGCACCAACCTTCAGTCTGACACCTGGAATATTTTCACACAAGTCATCTGGTCCGTTCATTCGGTTTGAAAGAAAAAAAAAAAAACATCTGTCAACATACATTTGTTTCTTTATTTTGAGGCTGAAACACAGGTGTTTTACTTGAGTACCATTAATTCCTTTTTTTCTGTTTATTTTTATGGTTTGTTTATGGTTTACAGTGGAGACTTCAGAGGCAGTAAAAAGTGTAGGTCCTAATTCGACTGTAGAGCCATTTAGTTAAAAGCCAGTGTTCCCTGAAGAAGCATCATGTCAGTCTGTGATATGCTTATAAGCATTTTCAGACAACAGGGGGGCTCTATAGCTCTAATGAATACACTAATTTGTGCTTTGGATTCACACGCGATACTGTCAGTGGGATAAATTCCTGCTGATTAATGATTTTCCATTGGTTTGGTTGACATTTCTTCAGTGGAGCCAATTGAAAGGACAGTGAAGCTCACTCTGCTATAGATTCTAGCAGTTCATGAGTGTATTAGAATATTTGGAACCTTAGCTGCTTGATCTACGACTCGCTCTTAATTGATTGATTGATTGATTCAGAATCAATTTTAGTTGCCAAGTATGTAAGGATTTTTTTTGCCAGTATAGTTGTTGTGTCTCTAGTGAATTCTAAATACAAGATATAATAAAAAAGGAAAGTAAAAAGAAAGTAGAAAAGCACAATTTCATCCAAATCCGTCCACAACTCTTTGACTTCTCTTGCCAACAGACAGACAAACAAACTATCTATACATAAAGACACAATATTAACATAAGCGGGGTACACACAAAGATAAGTGGGTTGTTTTTGTCCTGATTTTCCCCCTTCCCAACCAAAGACGGCAAACACCAGATTATCTTATATTTTATAAGATTATCCTATGGTCTGAGCTGTGGGAAGAGTGAATTTGTCCCGATAATCATCTCCAAATGGGTCGGGGTTGACGATCGCAAACATGCAACTTGTTCAACACTACTTCATGTGTGTGGGGAAAGTGTCATGACTCTGAATTGTGATGTGGAAAAGAGTGTAGCCAATGAAGAAGTGATCTGACTGATGAACAAGGAAGCAGGTGTAAAAAAACAAATATGGCCGACCTGGAACATATGGTTTGGTGGACCTTAGAAATGGAGGACCAGCTCATGGAACTATGGGAAGAATGTCTATTAAACGTCTTAGATGAAGTCGTACCACCACCAAAATGAGATGTGTTGTGTTGTGCTATGTTTCTTCTTCTTTGTGTTTGTTAGATCCCATTTGATCACGCAACACTTCTGGTTTAGAGTAGATTCTAAATCGGTGGTAGGTTGTTGTTGTGTGGTGTGTTGAGATTATCGGAGCGCACCACACACAGTACGATCAAAACTGTTCAATGCCTGGTTTGTTTATCTTCATGTGTGGGGTCTGGAACAGGTTAAAACAGGTAAAATCCTTCTGTGTGTACCCTGCTTTATATACTGCAAATTTTTGTGTAATTATTCATTTCAAGCAGATGAAAGTGAGGGAAAAAAAAGACACGGAAGATAAAGAACAAAACTCAAAAGGAAGTTATTGAATGTGCAATTTGGATGATTGGATGCACTGAATCAAATGGATCATTCCAAGGTAATGAAAAGACTGTGATTATACACTAATGAAAGCATAATTATGATTATTCCATTTCATTACAGGTAGAGCCTCATAAATCTTACTAACTGGACCACTCATTCATCAGCATAAACCTCAATAACAATGCTGGAAACTTAAACAGCATTTCCCGAAAAACATAGTTTTATAACATTAACATTTATATAACGTGTTAGAGAGTTTGTTTTTTGAGCCCCTTAAATGTTTCTCGTGTCAAACCTCATGTACTGCATTGATAAACACAACAAATAAAAAATGTATACTATTTTAGGTTTGTCAAATGACTTATATTATGTAATACACCTCTTTCATTACCTCCCATTACTGTAGGATTTTGCAGCATTTGTGGTGAAAGTCGAGAATTTCAGTGGATTCCTGTAAACACTTAACGTGGACCGTCTAAAGAAAGTCCAAAGAAACATTATAAACACTTCACGCTGGATATTTCATTGACATAGCTTTATAAAATATTAATAGGTAAGATTAAGGCATAGAATAAAATTATTTGAATATGAGTTCTATGGCAGTGGGGATATCCATCGGGGAGGAGTGAATGGTGAGACTCCTCTAATTATCCCATCGCCTCACTCTGCATTTGTGCTCCCTGTCAGCATTGTTCAAAAGCCTCCTCTCTTTGAAAACTAGGTTTCTGTGTCTTCTTTTGAAAAGAATAAAAACACATTCCACCAGAGTCTCCTTTGAAGAGGTCTGTTTCATGCCAATGTAGCCATTGTACAAGTTCAGCTTTTTCTTCACACTGATGGTGCGAGTCTGCCTCTCTCCACAGGAAGACTGGAGAAAAAGTTTTCTCCTCTTGTCAGTTAGGATGTAACAGCATTTAGTTACAGTATTGTAGTTTTTATTGTGTTGTTGGAGGACACAGTTTGTTGAAAAGATCAAATCTTTGGGGTGAATCTGCAACACTTCCTGGAACAATTCAGTTCAGTTGAACTAGAGGTCATCTTTATTTTTGCAGTTAGTACATTTACATAACACTTGAAAAATCAAATGATTGCATTAGTCAGACTAAAACTGGACTATAATTCATGTAAATGTATTAGCTTGACTGAAATAGAAGTTTTCAAAGTCAGACTAACACACCCCGATAATGCAGTCGATCTATTCCTGCATGTAAACAGAGCTGTTGGACTGGAACGGAACCAGGTGTTCTGAGCCAAATCCTGGTCCGGAAAATCAAACATCATGCATCTCATATGGACAAAAAAGAGAGCGGATAGAAAGTAGGCTATGTACAAATTTGCAACGTTGTCGATTGTCTGGTCAGTTTACCTCTGGCTCACTATTGACTATTGTGACCTGTGACCACATACTGTAGCTCCACAAGCTGAAGGAGTGCATATCATGACCTGCTGTAGTGGAGGTGACAGGATTTCAGCAATAAATTGATTACACGTCCATGCGAGACAACAGTCCAATTAAATGGCAACGGATGTAGTTTGACTGAGCAGTGCATGTAAACAAACTGAGTAACAGCTGATGTTTGCACTGAATAATCCAGTGTATATCAACCTTTTTTGTAGCAAATGCCCCTTTTAATAATCCTGAGCCCCTCCCCCTGGAAAAAATTGCGAAGGGGTGGGGGGTTAAGGCACCATCACGCTCCATTAGAAGTTGTGTGTGTGTAGGGGGGGGAGGTTATAGTGCAATGGATGTTACCATCAAAGGGTATGTATGTGTGTATATATATGTGCCATAATGCTTGTGATTGAGGAGGAGGGGGCGGCGGTGGTGGTTGTGGTGGTTGTGGGGGGGTCACAGAAATTTGCCCTTGATATAACATGCTGTTTCATATCGATACTTATACAGACTAACACCCCCATCCCCCCTTTCAGCTTTCTTGTTCCAAACACCCTGACGTTTCCCATCACCCTAGAGGGTAGTACCGCCCCCATTGACAAACACTGGAATAATCCATGGCTTCATCCTCCATATGGTCCATCCTGAACTATGTTTCAGCAGCTACTTCAGAACGTTGACAAACGACTGTAATGTGTAAAATCTCAAATTCTTACACTGGAAAAAAAATCCAATTTTACCAAATATATTTTTCTCATTTCTAGTCAAAATCTCTCATCACACTTAAAATAAGAATCACCTGAAGAGTAATTTTTCAGTGAGATATAAATAACTTATTTTTCAACAATAGATATTGAAAATCTTAGTTTAAGAAATTTTACCAAGATCATTTTCACTTGTTCCATGGGCAGATCTTTTTTGTTGTTGTTGTTGTTGTTTATTTAATTAAGCTTAAAAAAATCTGCCGGTGGAACAAGTGAACATTATCTTGATAAGATTTCTTGACAAAAAAAAAACAAAACTTCTTATATCTCACTGAAAAGTTCTCTTTAGGTGATTGTCTTATTTTAAGTGTGATGTGATATTTTGACTAGAAATGAGAAAAATAAACTTAGTAAGATTTAGATTTTTTGCAGTGTAGGTTGGTAAAAATAGCAGGTGAGATCATGGTTATGTCCACACAAACAACTATAAGAAGCTTGTACAATTTTATCTGATGCCTCTTAAATAACTTGGGGTGTGTCTTGACAACTTGGACTCATCCTCGGAGACAGATTCACTGCATCCAAAAGGACAGATTTGGCTCAGGGCCTCTGACGTCTGCACATCTTCTATAATTCAGTTGTTGCCAGTGTGTTCTTCTATAATGTCGTCCGCTGGGGTGGAAACATAAGACAGAAAGACTCGTGGAAAAAAAGCTGGTTCTGTTTTCAGAGACTGTGGACAGAGGTGGAGGACATTTTGAAAAACCCAGATCATCCTCTATATCTCCTGACAAATCAGAAGAGCATCTGCAGTGGGCGACTAATGTCATTAAGATGCAAGATTGAGAGTTATAGAAGACCCTTCCTGCCCACTGCCATCCCAGTCTACACCTCCTCAGCATAGTGATTCACTCTTTATGTCTTTTATTTTAACGGGCTGATTAATAGACTGAATTTCCCGCCGGGGATCAATAAAGTTCATCTGTATTTGCATCATGGACTGAACTCTGAGTATGAGTTACTGCAGTCTGGTAGGAGATACTTGTCTGCAGGCGTAACAGCTACAAACATTCACTCATTTGTCCCTCAGTCAATTAAACTGATTAATGAAACTGATTAAAGCAGTGGTTCCCAACGTTATTTGCCTCGTGACCCCATTTTTACGTTACAATTTTCTGGCGACCCCAGACTTTTTTTTTTACTAAAATTAATTTGTTTTTGATCATGTAATAGTTTGCTATACTATGTTGCAAATTAACATTAATTATAGATAACATTTAGTCTATATAATGTGTATTATTATGGACGGAGGCAGAAAAGCCAGGTGTAGATTACTGCACAAAGGGAGAATTTGATTTCCCTTGGTCAGGTAATGTACAGTCAGTCCAGCTTTTATTTACAATTAATACTGAACAAACAATAACTCAAACTATGAATTATGAAAGAGCTGCAGCATACGACATAAACAGAAACACAACCACAGTGCTTCAGTTTCAGCCACAGAATTTGTCATGTCTTTTTTTAGATTGTGATTGTCTCTCTCAACTCACCATATATTTTTTATTAGTTATTATTTTTAACACTTTTTTAATCAATTACTAGAAATTTCATGTGATCCCATTTGAATTCCAGGCGACCCCACGTGGGGTCCCGACCCCAAGGTTGAAAAACACTGGATTAATGATAAATTTTCCCATTGAACTATATTGTCAGTTGCATTGATAAATTGCATTATTTGTATTCATGCATTCATGTATTGTTTGTACTTCTGTATGCAGCTGGTCCTGAATCTGAATCACAATGAACCTTGACCTTGATGATTACACTTAAAAGAGCCTGATAAACACTAACTTATATTGTTAAGCCAGTCCGTGGAAGTGCAGTTGTCATTACCGACACGTCTTGTATAAACAAATATAATTAAGAGGAATATATGACTTCCTCTTTTATGGTTAACCTCATTTTAAGCACGGTGACACAGTCAGAGAGTGACAACTGCTGCATTTGCAAGTGTGTTCCTATCAAGTAAACAGATAAGCGCCTGTCTATGAATAATACATTATGAGATGGAAGATATGCAACTTGACCTACATGCTTTTATTTATGAAACCGAATGAGAGAAGGCATTACACATTTTTAAAACCGATAAGAAGAATCTCTATTGTATTTGCATCCTAGTAAAAAAAAAAAAAAAACAGAGTAATTCATCCGTTGTCCTGTAATTAACATTGAGCTTTCACAGGGTGCAGTTGTTTATCACTCCCTCAGAAGTCTCAGCACCGCCTTAGAAAATAAGTCATCTTCTCATCCAATACCGCTGTAAGCAAAAGATGAAGCAGCTACGACATTATTTAACTATTTACTGCTTCTCTCATTATCCTGGTTTACTAGTGCATGCCCTCTCAGTATATTCACTGGACTCCACAGACTAAAGTTTAATGAAAGTTCCTGCTGAAAACTCCTAAACATCGGCTGTTCAACTATTCCCACATCAAAACAGTTCACTTTTCAACCCATCCGCACCCACGCGTCATTATCCATTAGCATTTTAAAATTTACCAAGTTTCGCCTTTGACAGTAAACAATGTCAACATTATTTCTGCAAACAAATCCCGAGCTCTCGAGAGTTTTTCCCCCGTCAAGACAAAAACGCTAGTGGCTTCAATTCAGGATTCTATAAGCATTTAAATGATGTGCAAGTAATTCCACATCAAGTACAGAGCACTTAGGATACTGACGGTGTACTTATCGGCTTAGTATTGTTATTGTGCTGAGCAGAGGAAAGCCCAAAGCACATCAACAGCATTTTCCGTACAAAACACTGGGGTTTTTATGCAACTGTCACATGCTGCTTATTCTGGGAATCACAGGTTGACGATAAGATACTATCGCAACGTCTGGTGATACGCTAACACAATGACAATATCCAGATATACACACCGCATATTTGGAATAATAATTTTAACGTCCTCAGAGTTAACCCATAAAGACCCAAACAGCCACTGGTGACCAAAAACCATCCTGATCTAAAATGTTTAATCCATGTTGATCCACTAATCCTATCAATGCATGTAAATAATTGGTGTAAAATACAGTTTGAGGCTCAGTCAGGGGACTATAAACATGTTGGATGGATATACAAACTGTAAGATAGACTTATTTTGTCATTTGTAGCTGATATATTACTGTTTATAAACTATGTCTACAAAACAAAAAGAGCCGATTGATTTTCATTGTTTTAAAGACTGTGTTATAGATTTTTACTTAGAATTATTCATTACAGGCATGATATTGGAATTATATTAAATCATTTGTGTTTGACAGATAATTCTGATTTCCAACTTCAAGGACTTGAGCATTTACCCTACATAACCATAATCCCTTTATCATATGTAACCAGACTTCCCTTCATATTGATATCCCCCAATCCGAGACCGATTGTTATTGTTATTATTTTTTTTCTTTTTCTTTTTCTTTTTTCACCAAACTTACAGGAGTTGCAGTCAACAACATACCCGACACTATGGTAATGTTAATTTTGGCAACTTCAAGTGAAAACAGCAACTTTTGCCGAAAATTGGCCAAATTTTTTAAGTATTTTTTTTTTTTTTGGATGTTTTTCATAAAGATTTTAATAAAAATGGGTGAAATTGACAAACATCTTTACATGGTCTCAAAGTACTACAAATGCCCTTGGTATCCATGTATTACACTGCCTCCTCATTCCCACAAGCCTTTTGGTTTATGCAATTAAAGTTCTGTGATTAGGTTTGGAAAAGGTTGAACTTGTAAATATTAACAAAGTGACCGTGAGTCTTGCTTTCAGTGCCTAAAGGTGGGCATAAAATGTATAATGATAATGTTATCATTGAACAGCTGACAGCAGTTATTGGAGAAAAATCAATCACGAACAACTGACATTTATGATCAGCATGTTAATTAGATATGATCAGACCTGGGTGTGCAGAGGAAAAGTGCCTTTATCATTGTGTCAGTGCATTATGGAGCAGACAATGCTGTGGGAGTAGATGTTGGTTGTGTTTCCATTATATTCTAATTTTACACAGCACGTCTTGGAAATCACATACATGCATCTTTAACAAGCATCTTTTCATGTCCTTAATTGAATGTTTATAATTGCAGAAGTGTGGGTTCTTTTCTTACATTTTTCTTTCAAGAAAGGTCATTGTAATTGATCTATTTCACAAGCCTAGAAACACTGAAATAAGGATGAACTCATGAGTGTAAAATCTCAAATTAGTTACAAGTAGACGTGTGAAAAACTTCTTGATTGTAAGATTCATTCCGATGCTCACTTCTCCATCAAAGCAGCAGAATAGTTATAATCGCAATTAAACTATACACATTATTTATGCTCATTATCGATTTTTCAGCCTCAGCTACGCAACGAACATCTAAACTTGCACATGCACTGAATTGCGGGTTAATTTCAGGCTGATGTTTCATTTATTTTATGAACTTGATGGAACGCATGAGCTAAACAAGACACCCACTTGAAAAAGCAGATATACTGGGAAAGCATCAAACCAGAGGACCCATCTTAACATTTTTCAACCTGAGATAATGTGTGCGACCATAAAAACACTGTGCAGACAAAACTGAATAGAAGAGGCGGTGTTAACTTTTACAGCCAGCTCCGACAGGGTTAAGAGAATTATTCTGTAGCCTGCATCTGTGGCAGCTTTCATAACCGAGAATTTATGGCCTTATTCAGTCGCCGAAAAAACCTGGGTTTCACCACCTGTTGAGCCGCGATATAAGCTCCCATCCAAAAGTCACTTTACAGTAACGGATGGAGTTGTGCCTCCACTATAGTCAAAGTAATGGAGTGTCATTTGTATTGTTTATTTCAGGAAATTACCTTTCTTGGAGCCATTATTGAAAAACAAACATAATTTTACAGATTATAGGTCTAGTTGGAACCCACTGTGTGCAGGTGGATGGATATCTTTTTTTTTAATTTTCTGTAACTGAGGTGGCTCACACAGATGCTTGTCTGGTTTATATTACAAGCATTTGTCTAATTTTGGAAAGCCAGTCACAGTAAAAGCAAGTTAAGATTTACTTAAATGTATTGCGGCTTGTATTAAAGTGGTGGAAAAAGTAAACTTGTACAGTATTAAGAGAAAACTGTAACATCTTGAACCGTCGTAATCAAGTCAAATTATGAGGCCAATGAAGATTCATACGCCTACATCTAAAATAAGGCGGTTTTCTTTTTCCCTTGAGGGTTTGGCATCAGAAATAAAATGAACAGTTGTTAAGTGTTCCCAGTGGAAGTACTCACTTTACCCTGTCACAGGAAAAGGTCAGTCATAACTGCTTTAATATTTGTCATGGTAACTGTGCTGTAATTTGTTTGCTCGTGCAAGTACAGAAGTGCTGAAAGCTGCTTTTAATGTCCAGGCAGTTTCCTCTATTTTACAAAAACTCAGAGATCCTCAAACCTTCACAGACTGAATCCAGAAACTTCAATGTGGTTAAATCCCCAGGAGTCAAATTCACAAAAATGCATCTTAAGATCTAGATTTTTACCGACTCTTCCAGTGTCTAAACAATGTTGAATGAATATACTTTATAAGGAAAATACTGTAAAACCCAATTTGGTTTGAATAAAGCCAATAGTTTTGCTGCTACAAATGTGAAACTTTGGACATTATAAGTAAATGGGGGAAAAAAAGATTTAAAAATGCATTAAAATTTTTTAACTTTGACTTACTTTTCCCAAAACTGATAACTACATTTTTACTAACATTACCCTACTTTAGAAACTCCATAATTTGTACTTATAATTGTTAAATGTCAACAGCTGACAAAGTCAAGCTAGCTAACTATTGGGCTATAGCTGAAAATCGAATATATCGCTAACAAATACTAAAGAAAACAGAATTTACAACATTAATGTCTGCTAATACCGGAAATACTTTGATATAATTTGAAAGCTGATGATGTCTTATGAAGTTGGAGGATCAGCTGCAAAAGAAATGAATGTGTTCAGACGCTGCGATACTCAATGTTTGGAACTATTGGCTCCTCAATAAT
>JAPTYQ010000029.1:18245636-18258769 GCA_029814465.1 Ostorhinchus cyanosoma
AGGATCAGCTGCAAAAGAAATGAATGTGTTCAGACGCTGCGATACTCAATGTTTGGAACTATTGGCTCCTCAATAATGTGGAAGTAGGTCCGTATGTCGTCCATCATTTTTTTTACAGCGGGAGATTATGGAAGTATTCAGTCTGAAAATAATTCCGTTGGTTGACTTCAAATCAGCCTGATTGTTTGTATTTTCAGTATTATAGATGATGGCTGAATAAACATAAACCTGAAAGGATAAGGTACACGTTTGTATGATTTCACCCTCTTTAAATTCATGGCTCATCTGTCATTTGTATGGCAGATTTCTGAAAATACCACAGCTGTTCAACATTTATCCCTTTTCAAGTTATCACCCGGTGACAATTTTTCTTCCCCAAATGTCGAACGCAGCACTAAAAGATGACGATATGCAGGAACCGCAGGTGGCCTGAAGGGAACAAAGAGTTTTGCTTGTGGAAATTTAACCAGCTTCTCACTGCTGCTGCATTCACAGGACAGATTACACTTACAAATGTCATCCACTTCAGAAAAGTCAAGGCTCTCAGCATGATAGCTCCTTCACATCACTTATTCTGCTCTTTCTCTTTTGTGCCTTTAAGTCACTAGAATTGATTTAGCAAGCTGTGCTGAATTTAGTTATAGTTTGCTTGTTTTTTACGGGAAAATCGGAACAAAATTTAGCAGTTATGGCTATAGCGTTAAGGAGCATGTGTTGTCAGGATCATAAACTAAAGAATCGAATTAATGTTTCTTTACCGACCCCGAAGCAGCTTTTGGAAAACAAAAAACAAAGACAACACGCTGTGAACACACCCAGTGCCAACACACAGCTACAAATTATTCATTTGCTGTTTTGACAGAGAATTCCCTAATTTGAAAGTCTTTTCTGTGGATCATTGTCACTTCCCCTTCAGAAAAAAGTGGCTGCGGATTAAGTCAACCATGCTTGTCAGCAGCCAAACGTCATTTGGCGTGTCTTCCAGGCTGTCTGAGTACAGAGGAGTCGTTGCATGCAAATGAAAATATGTGTTGAATTTCAACTCTTTGGTGACACCTCTCACTGCTGGAGACATCTTCACTACACCATAACATTTCTGTTAACTTCTAATTTCTCTTGAGTGTGAAGTTTGCAGAGGAATTATGGCTTTTTTTTTTTTTTTTTTTTTTACAAATGGTTTTTGTGAAATAGCGAAATGTGTCTGACAGCAGGCGTAATGGAAAACCGCCTTCCAGCTCCACTAATGACAACTTTTCCCTCCAGTGTGTAGACAGATGTAGGTGATGCATTGTCTTTCACTGGATTCTTGCAAACTGTGCTTGTTTATTGGAGTGATTCGGATGCTTTAAAGTGATACATCCTCGCATCATATTGATGGATTCTGTATGCAAACACAGCACTGTGCCAAACGTGGCTTTCAATATGTCCTAAAAAGAATAAGGTGGTGTTTTCAGTCCTTTCTACTATTACACACCAGTGAACAGCAGTAAAGCGTCACAGGGCTTGAGTTATGATTTCTCTTCATTTTTGGATTTTCACAGAATAAAACAAACTCCACTAAATATTTGTTTTCCGTAAATAGGACACAGCAGTTAATAATTACATGTCTGATGTTTAATCACACATTTAATTTTCATTTCTGGGCTTAAATACACAGCTGGTTGTTACACCTGGACAGCTGAAAAAAAAAAAAGGTTTCACAGCTTTTCTTTCCATTATCAGTGATTTAATTTAATCTTGGGCAAACATTCATTCATCCATTCATTCATTATCTGAACCCGCTGTATCGTCTCCAGGGTCACGGGGGTCAGTGGAGCCTATCCCAGCTACTTATAAGCGAAGGCAGGGTTGAACATGTCACCAGTTTATCGCAGGGCTGACATATAAAGACAAACGACCAATCACTCTCACATTCACACCTACTGGCAATTTAGATTAACCAATCAACCTATCAGTGCATGTCTTTGGATGGTGGGAGGATGGAGATTGGGCAAACGATTTAATCAAATATAATTTTTTACAGCACTATTTCAAGGCTTTGTTTGGACAGAATGAAAACTAAATATTCTATCAATTAATTATTGGAATTCAAAAGCATCTAAAACAGTTTTGTCTTTGGATAGAAATGCATGGCATGCGCTTCAGTCGACGCCCCGTCTGTGTCTAATGAGCCACAATCCTCTGCTCATTACCAAAGGCTTTCACCCATTTTCTTACCCTGAATGAGAGGATCAGTTCCAATGAGCAGCTTGACTGTTCATCTGAAACCAACCTCACACTTGCATTTAGGTGAAACTGGTAAAAATCCATACACATATTAACCGAGTCACATATTCAAGCACTTTATAATCACTGGTATTTTGCGCTTGTTTTGTTACACAACTACAACCAATGAATGAAATCTGATTATTTCTTAAATTATTTGAACTGTGTATTAAATTACAGAGGGTTAAACATGCTGTTCCTGCTGTTTTCATGAGCCACAATTAGAAAACTAGATTAAAATTCAATATATAGTATTGTCATATGTGATGTTTGTTCTAATAACCACACTTGCATTTAACCATATTTCTCAGTATCTGTAAATATGCACAGCAAAATAAAATTTCAGGGAAGAAATCGCTTATATAAACCAACGTGATAGTATTTACTGACCTTTAACATGTCTTTAACTCTTTTACTCAGAGATATTACATTCATTTTCTGATGTTTTATAACAGGTTTAATTCAACACATCAGATCTTTCTAATTGTTTGTGCTGCTTGTTGTCATGGGGTCAGAGGTCATACTAAATACCAACTTTAACCTTTGCAACACATTTAGTTGATTTTTTTTGTGTGCCTTTTGAGGCCATGAATATACTTCCTTCATTTTTTTGCTGTATCTGAAGAATCAAGAATGAAAATAAATATGTATGATCATCTCAAGCCTGCGAAAACAACAAAGCTAAAGGTGGAATAAAGCGTACGACCTTTAGTTTAACAGTCTACACAATGTACGACCCCAATTCCATAACAGCTGGGACACTGTGTAAAACAGAAAAATATGACTTACAAATCTCATAAACCCATATTTTATTCATCATATGGACCATATTAGATGTTGAAACTCAGATTTACTATTTTAAGATAAAAAATAAATACATTTGACATTGATGGCAGCACCACATCTCCAACAAGAAAAGAAATATCTGGTTAAAACAAAAAAAATGGGATTAAAAAAAATCATCGTAGAGAAACAGAGCCAGAAAAAATATGTGATATCATCTCTAATGTAAAGATAACACGACAATAGACAAATGAGAAATGTGTCCATGTTATACTTAAAAGAATCTCACACAAATCCCAGTTGTACAACCTGCAAAACAAACTAATTTAAAACTATTTTATGGATGAAATAGTATATATATATATATATATTTTTTTAAGGTAATGGTTGACCTACACAGTCACCACAACCAGAACTACTCTTACTTGTTATTTCAGATTTACTGCTTTTGTGCAAGACACGACCAATAAAAATATAAAATGGAGGCTTTGCAGTGATAGTCTTTACAATAACCTGAGGTACTGTAAAATGTTATTGCACGTATTCCCTCACCTTCACGGACACGGGACAAATAACCAAATATTACACTCATATAACCAGGACACACATGCCCTGTGGGAGGGAGAACACGGTGGACTCATGCCGTGCTTTTAGGCATCCGTGCAAAGTGGAACATCACCTTGGGTCCAATGTGCCAACAAGCCTGAAAACAACAATAATATCCCATATGACACCCTGGTAATTGCAACCTGTAGGTTAATATGTCATGTTTTCTCTTCATAACTGAATCTCTATGTTTCCTCCCACCCCCCAGTGAACACCCTGCAGGGAAAGAAAATGTATAGATGGATGAATACATTCATATATTAGGTTTGGACATACTATATATCATCACACATACACACATACAGACATAGATTTGGCATAAACTGTAGAACAGGTGCTTTGCCCCGGGGCAGCACTTCCTTCTAAACTCACGATAAGATTGTTGTGCATGAGCTGCCAAAAATAAACAAATGAAAAAAGTAGGTTCATCTGAAAAACAAGATCATATTCTAAGTTTTAACACCGATTCCTGTGAAAAGCGAGGACTGGTTTAATTCAAGTCATGTAAAAGAATATATTTTTACATAAATCATAATTGAGGTGATCTTATTTGAACTCCTATTGTTTCTATAAAAACAATTAAACTTCACAACAAATCCATTATCACATACAGAGTCAGTATGTAATATAGGAGAGTTGATGGAAACAAGCCAAGGCAATCAGCTATGCTTTACACACACATGAATACTGTTAACAATACATGCAAACACATAACTACAGTACACAGACAACCCAACATCTGGCTTGATTCAGGTGCACAATTCTGGATGTGTTGTCAATGTGTGACATCTCAATTTTCAACATCGCTGCTCATGGATAGTTTTTTTTTTCAATTAGTAGAAGCAGTAAGGTGAACATGAACATATTTTCTAACCCATTTCAGTAGATAAGTCATAGAAAAAGAAAACACAAACCCTTCTACAGTGCATTACAAGTCGAAAAGTGACTATTCACAGACATAACGATCTGGTTTCTGTGTATCGTAATACATTCCTCTGATGAAAAAATTCCACATCTCTTTCCAATTTTCCAGCTTTTCCACTTCTGTATAACATATTACTGCTTATCGACAGAAAATTGAGGATTTAAAGACATTTCCAGTATTAATGTGATTCAACAAATGTGAAGCTAATGAATAATAATCATTGCTTTCCCAGGTTTAATTTGCATGCTGAGTATAGTGCTTTGCATTTACACTACTTTACACACTGGTAATGTCAGATTTTCTTAAAGTACACACATTTTTACTGCGGACCCATATAATAACCCTTAAGTGAGACTTTACCAAAAGCAAGTCAATTTCAATCATAACAGATGGACAGGGGAGGCTTTTAAAAGACTTTTTTTGTAATGACTGGAAATGAACAAGAAGCTTTGAATGGGGACTCAAGTGGTACCTTCCATTTCACAGTCAGGAGCAAAAACCTAATGGTACAAAGAAATACTGTATGTCAGAGTTACTTCACTAACACTGCTGGCCTTGCAACTTGTACAGAGACATCAGCAGATTTATCTGACAATCAACATGGAATGGACATCAACAAGGAAGTCTGTAACCTTCAGTAGCCTTTTGAAATATGTCGACACTCGAAAGGCTCGACACACACAGACACATTTCTATTCCTAGGGCTCCTCATCTATCCATCTTAATGATGCCGTCAGTGTTGGCTGAGTCAACACGCAGCCCCGCAGGGCCGAGGTGCTCGCTACTCGCTGTTCTTCCGCTCCCCATCAGTCTAAATCATCACCCTCTCTGCAGGGTTCCACTGCAAGCCACACTTTAGCAAACAACTTCTCTCAAATGGTACGCTGGCACCCAAAGGCAGAGCTGTGATGCTTTTAGTGGAAGTGGAAAGCACAAAGAGCCTTGAGGGGAAAGGTGGGCCGGGCTACCGTTGGAACACACGACCAATCTAATCATACCATTTAGTTCAAACGCCGACTCGCAGTCCTCCTGAGAGACAGGACGGCGGCGGCTGGAGTATTAGATGCATTTGTTCTCGTTCTGGGGCCCCTGTCACCTCATTTCGGGGCTGTCCCCTGTGGTTCTCCTAATCTACTAGACAAAGCAGGCGATTGGCAGAGCCCCCCCACACCTCTGCATCAACTGTGGACTGTAGAGCTAGCTTTGGAAATTAAAGAGCGGGAGGACATAAGAGATAGAAAAACTCATATCAGGTCACTGCGGGAGTATGTATTGGATGGCTGCTATTCCAATGCGCATCACTTCATTAGAGCGCTGATGGCTTCTGGAAGCGACTGAGCTGGAACTGAACCACGAGCGGGTCCACGAGGAGCCGGGCTTTTATAAAACACTCTCTATGATCCTTTGAACTGTTTTCGACTCCTTCCCAAATACACATCTCGCAGCATGCACAGTATAGATTATGTGAAAACAACCCACTGTGTGGTCTCACTGCACTCCTCACATACACTGAAGCCCTGTAAGTAACAGCCACGCAGCTGTTTAGCACAACACTCATTCAGACATAATCGTTTCTTGCTTCTTACTCCAACTAGAGGCAGACCATATTGACTATACATGTGCTATAAATTCTTTTCAGCAGTTCTCACAATAACAACATTTTAGTTTATTATCTGTCTGCTCATTTTACGCCACCTGTTCAGGATCAGCCTAACAATGGTTTATTTATACAAATAGAAAAAAACCTATTGAGGAAGAAAATATTCACTGGTATTTGTGAATGTCTTAACGTACATCAAAATGGCATCTGTTTGTGTTGGTCTGCTTCAACTGCTAGATTTAAAGGAAATAAATTAAATATAAAGAACTATTTAAAGTATCCTGCAATGAACTGGCAACACAGTACAGCATGTACCTCGCCCTGATCCATCCGAGGATTAAAATGAATGAATGAATGAATGAAGGGATGAATGAATGAGCTATTTAAAGTAAAATATACAATGAGGCTAAGTACTGTCAGAGGTCAAATGCCTCAATGAAGTGACTTCTTTAAAAGCATATCAGTCAAACAGATATTGATGCAAACATGACATTGGAGTCAGTTTTATCAAGTTGTTTTATACAAGTGAATGGAGATAATTATAACAATTATGCAAATTAAGTGAAGTTAGCTCAACTGGTAGCAATTATGCAATGAGTGTGATATGCTTGGATGTATGGCAAATTGACTTGCATTTACCTCAAGCGCTTTACAAAGTGTTTTGTTTACACATTCACACGCTCCAGTGACACTGAGGATTGAACCGACAACCTTCTTGTTTATGGACGACCACCTCTCCCCCGCTGTCTGAATAGACACTAGTCCTCTGTGTACTACATGTACTAAATGACAAACAACAAACAAGTAATTGATTACTCTAGCACTCTCATAGACACAGAAAAAGAACCAGCGCAAAACAGTACTTTCAGTGAGTACGCGACGTCTGCTTCATCGTTTCACGGGTCATTTACGACACTAATGCTGCAATGCTAGGGAGTATATTCACGTTCCTTTATAGGGATTCTTCAGTGTCAGTTAGCAATAGAAGTATTTCACCAATTTATCCAGTGTGTGCCATGTGTTTAATGTCACTATGAAAAGAAAGTTGTGGAGATTGAAAATAAGAGAAGTCATTATTTACAATTGTGATTTTTTTTTTTACAACATCAAAGTTCAAACATATTTTCCTATTGTTTCAAGTACATTTATGTTTTCAACCTGTAGGTGGATTACATCGTTATTTAAAGCTTTTTCTTTCAGATGCTGTATGTTACTGATGAGAAGCGACATGATTGGACATGCGTTTGAACATTTATTTAAGTAAATGTTTTTGAGACATATTTCGTGGCTGTGACTTATAGATCACATTCTAACTACCCTTAGAAAACAGTTTATGCCTTTTCTACAGGTAAAAACAATCCCAGAACAAACTTAGCGATCAGCCCGTAGGAAAATCTTTCAAATGCCAAACATCTGGGTGTGTTCTGCATCACCGCTTTTGAGCTCAATGCAAAATGTAATTTGACATCTGACCTGAAATTTGGAATTCCATCATCTGAGCTGAAAATCCTTTCCCTGACCATCTCTGAGTAAAATCTGATCACAAAAGGATATCCACATTACTGTCAGGAAAGATGCCATGGCTGATGCACACAGAGTGGACAGTGGCCACTGGACTGTTTCAGTTTGGTCAGAGAACCAGAGCTGGATCCAGGAAGAGGAACAGTAGTCAGTGCTCCATCAACAGTTCAACATATCCAGAACTGGTGCTGATTGGCTGAGACTGGGCCAACATGACAAGCTGAGGTATGAGAAGGCATATATCAGATTCATGAGGTAAAAGTTTAGAAAATTTACACTTGACACTTGTTTCGTGTGTATGGCAGTACTAAACTGCATACTCCTTTACTGCTTTCAAGTTTTCTGTCAATGAGCACCAATAAAAATGAGATGGTGGGTTTTTATATTCCATTTGTGCCTGTATATCAGAATTAAACCAAAATACAGTGAGATAAAGTGGTGGAAAAAGCCAAGCCAAGAATTGTTTCATTTTCCAAACACACATACTCCCTTCTGCACATGCTCTGTTCCATCAAGGTCAAAATTGGATCTTTCAGCAAAATAATGAAACACATCCAGGACATGACATGTGGAAACTGTCAAGAATTTGGATTTGTTCTTTTTTTTCTTGTTAACAATAATAAAACCATTTTCATTTCTTTGTGCCTGTCTGATGCAGCCACAACTTTTGAAACACAAAAAAGATTTCCCCCAAAATATGTCATGATAATATTTGAGACTGTGTATAATTTTAAGGGTGTCTAAAAACTTTTGTTTTTCCAGTATTGTATAACTTTTTTTTTTTTGTCTATACTGGCTAACCTTAGCTTGATCTCTTCGATGTGGTCTTTTTCACTCTGTCAAGGCAAAAAACAAAGATGATTTCTTGCCTTTATTTACTGTACCACTGCATGGAAGTAGCACCAGGGAACTGGAAGTGTATTTGAGGACAAACACTGTATTGATCTTTTTCCCCCCCTCACAGTGGGTAAGCTGGAGGTTTCAATTTGTGATTTTGTGTGTATGTTTTATGTCACAAACATGGAGAGTACATATCAGCGTGCATGAATGCATGTTTGTTTTTTGGCATTGCTGATTGTGTTGCAAAGTCAAGCAGCTCATCCCCTGCTGCTCGACTGATTTCACATGTTTGTATCGTCTCCCAAAATCCTAGTGTTTTCCAGTCAAAGGGCCAGCTTTCTGTAGAGACACTCCTCTGGACTCACTCCAGACTTCAGGACAAATCCGGACCCAGTAAACCAACAGGCCCACCATGATGCCTAAACACAAACGACTGGATTCAGCCTCCCCTTCCAAAAAAAATCCTATTTTTCCGCCCACCGCTTCCTGTGAGACTCAAAGTTTTTTCAGAGTCTGCCAACATGGAAATGTTATCAAATGATTGGACACAGCACTCCATTTGGTGTTAGCTGCTTTGGTTGTGGTAGATAAGGGAAAGTGAGGTGGACAGGAATGGTATTTCATCACTTTCAGGAAGAACACAGACAAAGCATGAATTATTGGAATGATTAATCTTATTAAGGTGGTTTGATTGTTCGGCACACTGTAACACACCAGCACATTACTTATGACAAATTCAGCTGGCAGAGCGAATAGATTTCCTATGAAATGGAATTTGAATCAGAAACCACTTCATCACACGGTGCTGGATCTTATCAGAGACAGGGAAGCAAAAACAATCATTGAGTCACAGACAGGCCTAAAATTGCTCATTACTATCTCATTAGCCTCTGGCACAAAACTGACGTAACCACAGTCCCACCTGATGCAAACAAACACACCGACAATCTGAATGAAGCCATTTCAGGAGCCAACATCCAAATTATACAACAGTCTGATGGAAAGCAGATAGAAGCCGAGGACGTCATTCAATCAGATACAATACATTACTGTACCTTATGTAAGAAGCTGGAAAAAGATAAGAAATGGTAATGTTATCTGCCTATTAGCAGTGTAATAAAATTATATCACAACACAGAGGAGGAAAAACAAGGCTGAGCAGCTCTAAGACAAACTCCACTCTTTTAATTTAATCATCTTCATTTAATCTATTTCTGTAAATTTATTGAATTCAGAAAGACTCATTACCATTTGTCAAGTCAAGAACAAGGCCTGACATCGCTCATTATGGTCTCATTAGCCTCTGGTACAGAGATGACGGATCTGAAGTTCCACCTGATGCAAACAAATACAGTCACTTCTAAATGAAGACATTTTATGGAGCTGAACCCTGAATAAGAGTCTAATGGAAAGATGATAGAAGATGGGCATGTATGCTGAGAAGAAGGAAAAAGATTAGAAACATTCATATAATCTGTTCATTACCACTCCTCAATTTGATTTTTTCTTTTTCTTTGTTCCACCTATTTCTGCAAATTTGTTAAATTAAGGAAATGACATAGAGTCATTTTCATTCTGTCATATCGAAGGCAGACTCATTTTGGATCAAAATTATGTAGTGGAATTGAAGTGGAACTCTGTGATAATACACCTGTTATTTCAGTCTTTTCTCTACATTTAATCAACATTTAACATGGCCTTTTGCACATCTCATTTTTCATCTGCAGGTTATGAAAGCTAATGAGATTAACGGTAATGTTATAATGTTAGTTGGCGCCTCAGCCAGGAGGAGATGATTACACATTATAGGACATTTTAGTCGTTCATAAATGAAATTACATGCAAATAATGAAGCTTCATCTAATAGGATCAATAAGGCATTTGCAACTGGATTCAGAATAGGTGAAATACTATTGAGCCAAAGTCCTACCCAATATTGTGCAGCCATTGTTCAGGACCGTTGCATTGTCAAAGCTTTCGACCACTCTGCATCAGGAATATTTTATAGCGTGCAGCTAATGCTTCTATTCCATTCTGTATTATGAGCCCAAAATCACATTTTCTTCCACTGCAAAACTTTCATTTGCTGTGCTGTTGATTTTCTTCACATTACAAGCACTTATTGTGTCGTATAAAGTGTATTTTCACAGACAGGAGGGTAAGCACAGATTTATGTATTTCAGTCCATTGCAGATTACAATCCTCCAAATGTAGAAGGAGACAGTGCAGACGGAAGACAAATGGTCCAAAAGAGTGCCTCTGTTTATCTTGTGCTATCATGAGCCTTGAGGAAACAGTGGACAAAAATGAGGCAGGTTTTATGAAACCACAATTTTCAAGGGCCACCTGCTATCAAAGATACTGTGCGACGCATGAGCAGACACAATAATAAAGATAAGGGAGATTTCTTCCATGGAGAAGCACGGTAACGCTTCATTTTTTCATCTTTACCTGCATCCCCATTAGCTGCTGCCAACATGACCGCAGATCTTTGCTGCGTAGTAAACATGCAAGATAAACACTTTAAAAAGCAAGAATAAACTGCAGATGCAAAGGAGAAAAAAAAAAAAACAGACTTCCTCATCAAGGTATAACTTGACAACAGCACTTACACACACAGCACAAACTGAAATACAGATCAAGAAATCAGTTACAATAAGCACTTTTCCAGCAATAGTTCCAGTCACCAGGAAAGTATTTACCTGGGTAAAATAATTCCTGGTATTTTTGGTGGTTTATGTTTCCACTGCAAATTTACGTTCCTGAAAATTCAATCAAATCAAATCAGGCTGATGGTGTATAATGGGTGAGTGTTTAAAGAGACTGTTAGTTAGTACATTTTTATTTGTATAGCAGTTCTCACAGATAAAGTCATAAAGTGCTTTACACTTGAGAATAAAATATCATACATACACCAAGATAAAAACAAAACAATAACACAAGCCCAAAAAGAAAAGACAAAACATCAACGACTGCCCGAAAGGATACGTCTTAAGCTCCTTCTTTAAAAAGTCGATGGTTTCTATGCTACGCAGAGTTAGAGGCGTGGAGCACAGCTTGGAAAGAGTGCTCTTCCCTGGTTCTAAATTGGGTGTGAGGAACCGTCAAGAGCCCCTGGTTTGATGACCTTAATGAGCACGAGGGAGAATAGAGTCTCAGGAGCTCTTCTCTGTACAAAGGGGCTTGAACTTGAAGGGCTCTAAAGGTAAGGACTGAAATCTTAAACGGAATTCTAAAACTGACTGGCAACCGACGGAGGGAATATAAAACCGGGGTAATGTGATCCCTTTTGCACAGACTGCAGGCGAACTGCACTACACCTCCACACCAGTAGGTGACAGTACGAAGAAGCAAACAACCACTCTGATCTGTTCCTCATGTTTTACGACGTTGCAAGTAAAACCATGTGATCTGTTCGGAAAAGACACACACGCCACTGGATTAAACACTGAGGGTGAACATAAGTGAAATAATGTGTGTTCCAGCAATCAGCCTTTTTCAGCAAATAACCCACTCATCACAACACACAAGGACTATATGATCCACTTGCCCACAAAAATAAACCTAATTACACATGTTATACAATATAGACTGCATTGTTTTCTTTGTTTGTTTTTGCACACAAAAACTTACAATCTGTGGTATTTGTATATTTGCTACTGTTTTGTTCCGTTATTCCCCTCCTCACCTTCATCACTGTTACTACATTGCACTACCACTACTTTTGTAAATAGGTTTTATTTATATCTTTTATATTAAATTATAGTTTATATTTTTAATTGCATGGCTTTTAATAGCAAGGTGACAGAGAAAGAGCAACTCAGTTCTCTGTATGTCCTGTATATCTAATGAACTGACAATAAAAAAAACAAAACGGAATATAATTGAATTAGTTCTGGGTTTTTTTGTTTTATTTTTTATTTTTATTTATTTTTTCTATAGTGGTTTTATTTTGATTTTATTCTGTATGTGCTCTAAATAAAGCCTGAGGTCACAGTGGTCATTTTTGAGGTGGCACAACAACAAACACTAGGTTTGTACTGTTCATTCTGAGATAAAAACAAGTCTGGCTTTGATCCATTCAAGGATAAACTGAATTTCTACATCGATTTGTCAAATACAAACACCATTTTACCAGCTCACTGGTTTGGTTTTGTGCTCATATGGCTGTAGTAGTCTACTATTCTACATGTCAGCATCTTGAATCCACATCTCTTCAGATTAAGGTTAAAATGGCTAAAGTTGTGCAGAGACTGTAACTTAAATTAACTTTGTACCGTAGCTAAAGGTGCGAGTGGAGTTCTCGGTCTGAATCTGACTGTGATTGAACTGCCGCCAGTAACGACCACATCACCTTGAACTCCCACAAAACCTCCTACAGGAAAATCCTCAGGCAAAAGTGGGTCTTTTCCAAATCCACAAATGAGGTGTAAAGAGACTTTGCAAACAAAAGGGTAGAAACCGTACAAATGAAGAATTTCTGGTGGGATATTGTGTTTACACAGCTGCACTGGATATAAAATACAATATTTTATTCTGCCTCAGACTGGAAACTCTGCAAAACAGTGTGCGATATTACAATATTAAATCAAC
>JAPTYQ010000029.1:18325507-18336242 GCA_029814465.1 Ostorhinchus cyanosoma
TTACCTATCACTGACTGGAACTAATGCATGTAACACTAGTTTGATAACCTATAACTGGAGGTGGTTGGAGACGATAGTTAGCTACCAGTAGTCTCGCCATAACAACAAACGTAATGAAGCCATTTCATTAGATGTAATCATTAGATGTAATTATTGCTTTGGGTTAAATACTGATCTTTGAGAATTGAATCTTTTGTCTTTATCCAATGAATCAATTAGTTACTAAAATAATCTAGGGATTAAAATTATCATTAACTGCATCCCCAAACTGTAATGCGGAATTTAATCATAATGTTCAGCTGTGCTCAATAATTCTATAAAAGTTGCATTATCAGGGAGACAATCTGTACTTATTGTATAAAAAAAAAAAAACCCTGTAAAGGTCATATTCTGACATTTTACATTCTGTGTGTTCATCAGACAAGAGATCATATCATATAATCAAAGTGTGGGACATGGACTCAGAGGACAAGGTCTCAGTGGAAGACAAGTGTCTGCAATAATTCAAACATCACTGAAGTGAAAATGTAGAGGATCACAAAGAGCCCTATAGAAAAATGACTTATTCGCTCCATACAGAGGTTCTGCCCTAACGCTGGAACACAATCAGAGTTGATATTATATCTCATTGACGACAAAGGGCTTTTTAAGGATGCCACTGAAAACAGAAATGGTTAGAAACTATTACTGTCTGGCTGCTCTTTATGTGTTCATGATATAGTAAGATAAGATAATCTGCAGCATGGTGGGGTCAGATGGTGAAGTGGGATTCGTAGAAGAGATGAATGAAACTGCTGGATCTTCTGTTTTAATGCAATGCAGGGGTCTCTAGTCAGCTGTACTGGACTCCAAACAAAAACAAACTGCACAATCTTCCCACACGGCAGCAAAGTGAGGGAGAAAACGATTCCAGGCGAGATGCGTTCGGGCCGCGAGAGCAGGATTTACAATCAGGAATTAGGAAGAGAGACACCTTGACGGGCTGGAAGCAGTGGATAGGGAGTGTACTGCTGAGTCCACAGTGTGACTGATGCCCTGCAGTCTCTCAGATCCGCCCCGATCCCCCCCGAGTCTCATCTCAACACACTCCGCCTGCTGAGAGCAAGTGTTGCACAGGGACTGCTCAGCAAACCAGCCTCATAAACAGAATCTATTATAGCTCTGCCATGTATGCAGTCCACACAGGGGGTAAGCTCCACTCCCAGCAATCCACCCCCACTGAAACAGGTGTGTTTGTGTGTCGTGAGTCTTAGGTGAGATTGCAAATGAGCTGTCGTATGATTACTGTACAAATAGCCATGAGCCTTGGCATGAATTATACCTTATCAAGTTGTACTATTACCAGTTGTGAGTTGCCATCAGTGAGGATATCTGCAATATGAACCATAAATAGGTATAGGATATGTAGAGATCTATAGTAAAACAGATACATGTTCCTGACAGTCCTGACCTATGAGAAGACACTAGTGCTATATTATATTATTGTTCATATGTTAAGTATATAGCCCACTGTAAGAAATGAAGGCGGAAGTTGCAAAAATGGAAAAACATTTATTTTTTTGCCAGTTTCTTAATAAGTATTTGTTTGTTGCTTTTCCAGGATGAACAATTGGTTGAATGTAAGTAGATCTACATGTACTGATCCTATAAACTGTATGTTAAGTTTATGTGCAGCCACACTGTGCAACACAGGTCAGTAAAGTTGGATTTTTTTACTCAATCTCAGGCTACAACACTGATAAATGTACACGAACAAAACATCATCAGTGCACAACTATAGGAAAAGAATGAAGCTACAATATTGATCGCACTGTTACAAAAGCCGTATTTATATGTACAGTAAAACCTCCAAAGTTAAAGGTAAAAAAAAAAAACTATATACACCTGGTTATGACTCAGGAAAACAGGCTGAGATTGAGATTCAGATATGATTTAGCCAAAGACTGTTGAGGCTGTATCTTCAGTTACACTCTACTGCTAAGTTCCAGCTCATTAAGGAGACGTAAGTCATGGCAGGTTCACACAGTGATGATGGTTAAACTAAAAATATATCTTTGGTTGCATGACCAGGTCCCTCAACTGTAAACCTTCCTCACCGTGTGACATTGGACCACTGTTTTATTTATATACTCTGACATATTCTGCACTCACATAGAATTCTGAATGTAACACGGTAGGTGTGTGTGTTTTAATTATGCTAGTTAAAGTTTAAAATGTTAACCCGGTTTATCATTCCCATCGGGAAATTCAGTCTCTGCGTTTTACCCATCCTAATACATATACAGTGCCTAACATTAGCATTAGCACACTTTAAGAGCAGTGAGCTGCCGTTGAAGGTGCTGTGGGATCAACTCCAGATCATCAGCTTGTGCATCTACATATATGCACCTGTTTTTAATGACGGAGGAAAATGGACAACCAGGGAAACTGAGGCCGAGGTGCTAACCACGACCCACTTATTTAGGTTAACGATCTTTGTAAGTTATGACTATTTTCCAAAGACCAAAACAAATGCTGAAGCTGTGTAAGTATATGTGTTTGTCGCTTACATGTGACTTTTTATCAGTTTAATGATGGTACAACAACATCTGTTAAATGACTGTTTACATGCCATTCACTGCAAACGTTATTAACAGGAATGTAATTAAATTGAATACTGAGTGTGTTTTTCTTATTGATGTTGATGCAACATCTATTATCACTTATCACTGGTATTTTATTGCTATCGCTTGACACAAAACTCACAATAATATATGGCCTTCACTTTGAAAATAGGTAAAATAATCTGCTGATAAAATAATGTATTGCAAAAGCATTAGAATGGAAATAACACTGTGTTCACCGAGGCATCACATACCTCTATACGCAATAAATATAACTGAAATATGGCCGAGTGTTCAGCTGTGTTTGCATTGACTATGCATTATAACTCTATCTGCCGAGTGGAAACAATTCCCCGCAGATACGCCGCTTAACACAGTGGTCAGGAGCACAAATCTGATGGAAAAAAAAAACATTTTAGCAAGCTGAAATGATTCAAGTTACATCAGATGTCTTGCCAAGGACTTCTAACAGAGTTTGGAGGACCACTGCTATTGCTCTTGCAGCAGCATGTGGGGTTGAAATTAGGAGGTCGTGTCTGCATGGACTGTAGAGATGAGATATTCAGCTTCAAAGTGTTGACATCGCAGCCAACACTGGTGAGGCGATGAAATCTCTCTCTCCCTCGATGATTCAACAAGGCCTACAACCCTGGAGCATCTTGTAGAAAAAAGCTCCTGTAACAATAAGTTTCTTTCAGGCTGTGAACTTAGATGTACATTCTTTTATTCTAGAACATACACAGTGGGCTTTTGATGGGACCTATGGCCACAGAAACAGACATTCTGAAGTGAATATAAAGTAGGGATGACTTATCATTGGTGTGTATGTGTAAGAGGTAAACTATAAAGGTTGATAGAAGGTGTTTTGTGTTTTAAGTGTCGCCCACCTTTAAATGCAATTGCAGAGAATCTAAGCTTTCTAACTAAGTATAACATTCCTATATTGATAAAAGTTTCATTGTAGAAACTTTAATGTATGTAATACAAAATGGGGACTGGATTGCTTTAGGTTTAGAGAGAGCAACGCATGCAATAAATATAAAGATGTGGTCTGGTTGTAAACATTTAAACATTTTTTTGTAAATGCATGCCAATAAAAAGCATTATTATTATTAGTAGTAGAAGTAGTAGTAGTGTTAGATTTTTGGCACTGGCTAAGGAAGGTTGGAGAATTGGCTTGTAACAGAAGGGTCACCAGTTCGATTTCCCAGACTGGCAAAGACATTGTTAGCTGATGTCCCCTTGAGCAAGGCATTTAAACCCCCTTTTTTTTGCCCATGTGGCTTAAATGGCAGCCCATCGCTCCTAGTCTGCAGTAATCTAGTGATGGGTTAAAGGCAGAGGGTCCATTTCAGTGTGTGTTGCATGTATAATATATAATGATAAAGATTCCACCTCCACTGCAGAAAAATGCTACAGAATTCACTTTAGTGGTCACATGGAGGTCATTTTTTAATCTTTAATAAATATGCTACATCAATATCAGATTTGACACAGACCGCCAAGCCCAAGACTTTCACCTGCGTATGAACTTTTGTGTGAAACATCATCCACATTATCTTCACAGGCCTTACAGAGCTCAGCAGGTATTGAATGTGAGTGAGTAGAATGCTCCATCATGAGGCAGGGAAGTCTGTTAAAGCCCATTAAGATGAACTGAAGATGCTCATTTTCAACAGAAATTAGCTGCAAAGTGAAACTGATATCTTCTCTAGTATGAACATAGAATTGTAATCAGTTCAGTGTTATAAAATAATGTCTTTTTGGGGAGGTGTGCTCATCAGTGGGTCAAGCAGCAGCAGTGTGGAGGAGCGGCTCGGACATTTTTTGATGATGCGCTTAGTATTAAACTTGTCAAAAAAAATAATGGAAACTGGAGGGTCCTACATGTTATCTACTGTCCCTGTCACATTTGTTCAAAATCCAAATTCAATTACAGATCAAGTGAGAAAAGTGGAAAACTTGGAGCTTGAATGTTAAGGCCTTTTTTTAGTGAAGTGTTCACTGTATTCCTAACTTTAATATTGAACAGAAATCATGTTCATGCAACTACATTTCAAGAACCGCAATATGCCTGCTTTATGTTTTATTTCAACACAATCACATGTTCATTAACCCTTAAGGTCAGTTCCATTGGGTAGATAAACGCCTACCCTAAGCCCAGTTCTAGAAGATATTTTGCTTCTGTAGAAGATGTTCTCCATGCTGTTGTGGGAGGTTTTATTGAGTTTCCTCTCCTAATAGCACAATTGAGGCCTTGTGAAGTGTCTAGAGATAATCGTGGATTATGACTGGCATTGAATTGAACACGATCCAAAACTTTCTATCACAGGTCCATTTAGAATATATGAATGAATAAAATAAGAATAATAAAATAGGAATAAATAAATAAAAATGGGTGACCAATCATTCATTAACCCTCAAAGCTCAAGCATCTACTGATCTAAAATGTTTAATATCTGTTGATCCACTAATTCTATCAATACATGTAAATAATTGAGGTAAAATGCAGTTTGTCAAGATATGAAACACGGTCATCTACAACATTGATTCATCAGTAAAACCCAAGGAGTTTAATAAATGACTGAGGTTCAGTTAATGATACATTTTGATGAAAAAGTCTTTTTTTCCTTCTGTTTTCTGTTTTGATACAATAACCACTGAATTTACTCTGAGCTTGTATGAACATCTCCATGATCAGTGAGTTAAATAAAGGAAAATACATGATTTTCTCTGAAAAAAAAAGCAAAATAGGCAGATAATATTGTAATATCCTACCTAGCTCTAACCAATGTATTTTTTTTACCATCAAGAGTAAGAACCTTCATTGCACAGCGTCTTTCTCCACATCAACCCCAACTCAAAAAATAAATGTACCAGAGAGCACCCGATTCATACTAATTGCATGTTTTGATAAAGCACTATAAGCCAACATACTTAGGTACAAAACACAAAATATTTTCTGATTTAATACATGTTAAAAATTTAATTCTGCGATTCACTGTTGTCTGAGGATAATGAAGTTGATCAATAATTAATAACTAGACAATTATCAAATCTACAGTAAATATCAGAGTGAATCCACTAGAGATGATAATAAAAGGCTTGAAAATGTCTGTAATGAATGTGTCCACAGGTGGTCTGTGTCTGCCTATGGATTTTTGGATGGAGGAAACATTCATTTAATTAAAAGCCACATAAACTGATTCAACACATGCTGAGAAATAGATTTGCCAAAAATAAAAAAAAAAATAAAGGAGAAAATTATCATAATATGAGGGTGAATTTTGTGAGCTATTAATGAGACAGGCTGAGGAACTACTAATGACCCTGACAGCTAGCACAATTATCCACAGATTAATTTGCTATTAAAATTTCCACTGTGCTGTTTGCATGCGAAAGGCGTACATACGTGCGCTAATGAGAGATCACGGCTCCCCTCGCCACTGCATTATTAATCATCATGTGACAAAGATGGGTAGCAACACCACACTGAGGAGGATAGCTGTGCTTTATTACGATCAGTCAAATGTGTCACTGGGGTTCTGGGTAATCGCTGTAGCCCCCAGCTGAGGTCCACAAAAGGCTGGCAGCAGCCGGCGGAATGACACATTCCCACAGCTTCCTGCATTCACTCTTTATTTCTAGGATCCTATTTAGTGAAGCTACATAGACCATCTGATTCAATAATCTCTTCTTTTCTGTTCTTCTGTTCTAAGTACTGTCAAAATTTAGAACAACTTATTGAAAGTGTGTCCGACGCCACAGCTGGAGACCAGGCCTTGTCAAATTATCACTAAAAAGCTGTTATTTCCAGTCGGGTCAGATTGTGTGTAAGATGACAGCAACAGAATAGGTTAGTTTCTAATGAATAAATGGTGGTAGAGTTCTGAACTTGTATGCATGAGAAGCAGACATAGTTTTTGACCACTGCAGTATCTTTGACGCACAAGTCAGGGGTGTCAAACACACAGCCCGTGGGCCAAAACCGGTCAATCAAAGGTTCCAATCCAGCCCATTTGATGAATTTGTGAAGTGCAAAAATGATAGTGAAGACGTTAATAGTCAAAGGTGTCAACCTCATTTTAGGCCAGTAAAAAATAGCAAAATAAACTGTAAATGAGAGAAGTCAGAGGCACAAAAGGATGCCAGATGTAACAAGGTCTTTAAAAGTCACATCTAGCAACTTACATTCATTTATTTATACTTCTTTACATTAATTCTCTGTTGTTGATTCAGAGTCTCTGCAGGTATCAGCAAATCTTATTTAATGCTTTTTAATGCCACTTTAAACAAGTTGCAGATATATATATATATATATATATATATATACACACACACTCTGTCGACAGGCTTTAACCAGGTTCTAAATAACCACTTCTGCTGAAACTTGCACTTTCCCATTTTTCCGACACTTGCTAATATTCCATCCGCTCTTTCGCTACAGCATGAACAAACTTACGCTGCATTCCAAGCATCCAGTGACTTTGTGCACCAGCTGTAAACAATAGCCAATTAAAGGGTTCTGCTTGTCAATTACCACACTGTACTTCCAATTAAAATTATGAAATATTTATAAAATCAAAATAAAAAGCATTTAATTTTTTAATGCCTCTGGACATCAAATGTAATGCTATTTAAGGCCTTAGTTTTCACAAAATCTATTTAACCCTGTAAAGCCTGAACCATTAGATCATCAGATCTCTCTTCAACATTGTCAAAGTTCTTCCTCCTTCCTCATGAATAACAGTCTTGTAGTGTCACTGGAAAGGCCTCTGGTAAATGAATTCCTCCTCCCTCGTGGATTATCCATGTATTGCATGTATTTAATTGTATACATCAGATCTTTCAAGAAAAAAAAATTACACTGATCATGTAGAGGGTTTCTAAAGTCATGTATCAAATATGATACATTCAGCTTTTTAATGACCCACAGTAACCCTGTGATTATCATCACTTTTTAACATAATTATGGAAAAAGCACAACAAATTTAGAGGGTTAAAGATTTATGAATGCACATATTAATTAAACACATCCTTTAAAACATTTCATCTTACTAAGTCTTGTGAAACTTTGTTGACTGAGACCAAATTCTCCTCTATGTATGACTTGTCGGTCACAGTTTGTCAAAAGGGAACATAAACAACATGGGCAAGGCAAACAGAACAGAAAAATACATTTCATCAGTGTACTGGCAGCTGGCAGCTTATGGGGGGAAGTATATATCAAGAGAGCACGGAGGAAAAAGGAGGGAAAAATGGAACGAAAATGAAAAATCTGACATTAGACTGAAATGAAATCTCATCCACCACATTGAGAAAGTGGAGTGTGGACAGTCTGCACCACAGCGTACACTCTGCACCCTAACACAGTGATGTGCCAGGAAAAAAAACTTAACACTCTGCACTCAACAGATGCTGAAGTGAAAGCAAATAAATAAAAAAAGAAATAACTAACTGAAAAACAAACTGATGAAATCATGGAAATAAATGTAAAAATTATATCTACGTGGAAGACTTTGCTTTCTTTTGAGCTGCTGTGATAGTTGCACATCAGCGTCTGACAGATTAAGTGTTGCTAATGTTGAAAGCTTTCGGTAACATATGAGAAGCTTATTTTCGTATTTTGAGTACACTTTTGGTTTTGTGAGTTCAACCAAGAGATTTACACACAGTACTGGCCAGAAAATTACAGCATTCAATAATATTTACAGGGTTTTCTTCACAGTTAGGAAAATTAGGTGCTACATCCAGGTTATTCTGAGAACCACATGAGCCCAAATGATGTAAAAAAAAAAGTAGAGGACGTCCAGTTTTAAGTGTTGCCCATGAAGAACAGTTTTAATAGCTGAGATGATCCATATTTTACTATCCTGATCATGTCCTGTCAAATTAAAATGAGATATCCTGGACTGCTTATAGTCACTGCACCAAGTGTCATAGAATTATCCCATTTTTAGTAAAGAGGATCAATTAAATCACACATCTGGCACTGCTGGAAAAAGTCATCATTCTGATAACATGAATTCCTGCAAGTCTCATGTTTATTAGTGTGTTTAAGCCACATCGTTCACAGTTCCAAATGATTCAGTGAAAGGGAGAAGTGTTGAATCAACCCGAGGAAGACACAGAGTGAGAAGGTGTTGGTGAATTTCCCCTCAGAGATAGAAAAGAATACCCATTTTTTCCCCTTTGGGAGGTGGGGTAACTATAGGTAAATATGTAATGCACTGAAAAAATACATAGGATAATATAATAAATCAATAAGTAATGGTTAAATGTAGAGAAAAATCTATGTGGATGTCACCACAGACACACAAAAAAAGAGAATCCATGCATACATGGTATGAACATACAAACCACTGCACCACTGCTTCCTCATGGATGATATTTAAATCTAAAGCATTAATCAAAGAATATGACGACCTGCACTTTTGCTCACTTCAGTTTTTTTCTTTCATCATGATCACTGCAGCCTTTTCTGGGCCTGTACTGTAGCTTACGTACTTTAGATTTACTGCATCTCACTCCTGCCAATAAAAAAAGTGCAACCATTTCATGTGGATGTGTGATTATCTTTGGCCACATTTTCAGCATAGCGCCGGTTAGTAAAATATGAGCTGATGCATGGGTTCATTAGCATCGTCTGCATGCTTCTGAATCTCACAGTATACAAATATGCACATATAAACTTACTCACACGTTTGCAAATGTAAATCTGTGAGTTTAACTCCCTGGGTTACATCAAAGAGTCATATTCTGCTCAAGGGAAGCGCTTTCATCACAGCAGTGACCTTTCAGCTCTCTGAACCCCCACCCACTACAGAAGCACCTAGTATTCCCACACTGTCCTATTGTGACGACCCGAGACCACGGACGGACGGACGGACTGAATTAAATGAGTGTTGATGCAGCACAATTATATTTGCACAATCACTTCGCTATTGACTTAATCAGTAACATGACTAATGTATTAGTTTCTCATGAGGAACAACATCTGAGCTTGTTAAACACCAACTGAATGAACATTTCACACATATTAAACCAACTTCAGCAGCTGGGGCAGTTAATAGAGAGCAGGAAGGGAAACTTCCAGCAATAGAAGCAAAGATAAGAACAGCTCACCCGTTTGACAGAACACGTCAAGGAAGCTATCTATAAATTCCAATGTTGGAGGATGTGGGTATTTTTAATGAAGGACTCCATGCCGCACCAGATGCATGCGGAATTAAGCTGAGTTTCTGCATAGGTGTAAGAGTGTGACTCACTGTGCAGTTGTTCAGCAACTTTAAGTAATTTCTTTTGTTTGTTGTTGGGCATTGCTACAGTTTTTGCCTCGCTGCCTCCTATGCACATATTAAATCACACAGGTCACTCGCTTTATGTCAGCAGCTTACGGAGGTTTGGGTAAAACTGAGGTTTGTGTGTGTGGCCTAAACAACTTCTTTGCGTCATGAAGGGTATCACTAGAGTTTATATACGACATGTTGAACAATATAAATGTACAGTCTGAAGTAGAGCAAGCTGTCAGTTTTGTTACTACCTCAAACATGGCCTTAAAGCTGGGGTAGGCAATAATATTTCAATGTCAGTGGGTAAAAAAACTTGTGTAACTTCTCAGCATATTATAATTATAAAGGTCGATGTGGTAATTGATTTCAGAAGGAAAAACTCAGATGAGAGAGTGTCCAATCACAGGTGTTTACAGATGGAGAGTGCATTCCTATTGGCTGTTCATAGTACCTATGCTGGAGAACTGGAGGAGGATGGTGTAATTTTTCTGTTCTAAAAATAATAACACTGGTAGAACTCCTTGGAAATTATGAGCCGTTTATATCAAGAGAACAAACCTCCATGGAGCCCTGCTGTTGCTCACAGTGAAATTCGTTCTCTTCCACGTCTCCTTTTTCTCTTTTATGGTGAGTTTTATCCAACATTAAGGTATGTTACCATTGAAGTTATTATCTAAATAACCAAAAAGCCCAGAAAGGGCAGAAGCCAGTAGTTGCAATTTCACTGGTAGATGCTCTACATTTTGCACAATGAGCAGAGAAAAAAAAAAACCCTAAATAGTCAATCTGATTGCAAAACTACACAAGCCTAATATACACACACACACACACACACACACA
>JAPTYQ010000029.1:18342916-18365708 GCA_029814465.1 Ostorhinchus cyanosoma
CCATGTTTTCTTTTCTGTCTGTTTTAGTCACATGATACACACAGGAGTTAGTACTGGATTGCATAACCATTGTTTTTTTGTTTTATTTAGTTTTTTTTTTCAAAATCAAGACAAATGACACCCATTTTGTTGTTTTCCTGAGTCTGAATGTGTAAGAATTATCATTTGTTTGTCACAACATATGATATCTCTGGGTGGCACGGTGGCATAGTGGTTAGTTGTTCTTGTTCTTTCTGCACTGCAAAGGTTTTCTCCAGTTTCTTTCACCATTAAAAAACAGGTACATATAGGTTAATTTTCCCATTGGTGCCGCTGACCACAGTGCCTTAAAACATTCACTGCTACGTGCTAATGCTAGGTACTGTGTGTATTTGGATGCAGAGACTGAATTTCCCTAAAAAGCTAATTAACTTTTAACCTTTCCATCTTTATCTGTGACTTTAAATGATGTTATCTGGACAACATTCCAGCTGCTTGTCTCATACTCAGACTGATCTCCACATTTCCTTGGAGCTAAAGGGAGGCCTGGCATCATCTACAGTCATTTTGGAAGAGGAGTAAAAGTTTGTTTGCATGTTTGGCCAGATAAATCCCACTCATACTGGGCAGTGCTTTTGCTAAAACAAGAAGTGTGTGCGTGTGTTTGTGCCAAAACTTGCCATTTTAGGCATGTAGTTGCAGCTTGCTTTTACATAGCAAGGAGGACTTTCAAGAATTGTAACACACAGATGGTGAATAGAAGAAGACTGAAAAAGCCACTCTTATTCCTGCAGAGTGCATCCAGTATCCCAGTAAACAGGGAAACAAACGTAGAGGTCAACTACACAACAAACCCACCTTCCTGCCAAAACAAAAAAATAAACAAGTGGTGCCAGGCACAACAAACCCCGCCCCTCACAAATATTGTAGCTTATTTTGGCATCAATCCAGTTGATGTCATCATGTGTATATGTGTGGTGACATCAGCGTATGACTACCTGTATATATGTGCCAAGTTTGAAGTAAATTAATACAATATTGATGTTTTTTTTATAGACATGTGAAATCTTGCCCATTATAAGTAAATGGGAGGAAAAAAACATGTAAAAAACCTACTTTACCCAAAATGTAACCACATCTATTCTGGGTCAATCTATTAATCCAATGTGATATGAATTCAACCAAGAGTTTTGCTGCTACAGACATTTTAAATTTCGCCAATTATAAGTAAATGGGGTTTAAAAAAAAATCAAAATAAAAACTTAATATTCCTAAAAAATTTAAACTTTGAACTATTTTTCTTGAAATGTAATAACATTTATTCTGGGTCACTGGTAAAAAATTTGGTATGAATTTAAGCAAAAGTTTTGCTGCTTCAGACATTTGAAATTTAGCCATTATCAGTAAATAGCAAAAAAATATATATATTTTATTTTATTTATGTATTTATTTATTTTTATTTTTTTATGTGAACTTTGATCCACTGTTCCCAAAATGTAAGGAGATCTATTCTGGGTCACTGGCAATCTATAAACCAAATCTGGTGTGAATTCTATAAATAGTTTTGCTGCTAGAGCGTTAAACAAACAAAGAAACAAACTGAACCAAAAACAACACCCATTGCCTCCCCCTTCAAGGGGCGGGGTAATAATTCAACTGGGAAACATTTCTTTTTGCTCTGCTTTTGAAGTGGAAACAGCTGATCAGCAACGTGTTACTGCTTCATAGGTTGTATCTGAACAAAAACCAGCTGACCAATCTCAATAATACATTACAAAAGCTTTACAGATACTGCAAACAGTGAGAGCTTCAGGATTCAGTTGAGGGTGTATCTGGAGTTCAAATCCATTGCACCTTGCATGTTCCTAATGTAGTGCAACAGCTCCCTGGTGTCTCCCTTTGCATGTGACAAAACACTGAATTTAAATGATAAAAACTGTTCATTCTGCTATAAAGGAGCAGACATAAAAAAGGATTTCTCTCTACTGGGAGCATAATCATGATAATATAGTATGACAATATTACAAGATAGTCGAGGGAAATCTACACCTTGTCTGTAGTTATGTGACAAAATTAAATGAAAAAAAAAAAAAGAATAGCATAACCTCACTTAGTCAGGCGTTGTTCCACCATATGTCTCAGAACAGCATCTGTACTACACAGCATTGATTCTGCAGACTGTCTGATACTCCCTCATTTGGTGTTTTGATGATGGAAGTGGAGAGTGCTGTCTTACATGCTGGTACAAAATCGTTGATCTTCAATTGGGTTGAGATCTGTGCACAGTTTTGTTCAGGAACATTGCGTTTAGCCAAACAGGCAGGAGGGTCGTTATGCTGGTTTCTTTGGCTGCAAGACTAAAAAAAACATGACAAGTGCTTAAGAAAAGGATTTTTTCTTTTTTTTGTGTGTGGTAGATTTTGGTTTGTCTAGCCTGGGAGAAAAGACAGAATGCTGTGTTTGCAACCAAGCTGTAAAACAACCTGAACAGTGTATCTGCAGGTTTGAGGAAAGTTATTTTAAGCCATTTTTAAGGCGTATTTGGTCAAATTTAAGACATGACATTCACTACTAGTCATTACTTCGAGTCTGAAACAGTCTTAATCTTATTGCAAACCAGTTCCATTTTTCCATGACTAATGTTTCTGCTCCTCACATTCTAGCTGCACTCATGAATGATTCCACTCCACTCATTCCCATCTCTACTAGGATAAACTGATCAACACTAATCAGAAAATTACAAAGATTTCCAAAACAAATAGAGCAAGATTTTTTATTGCATCTGTCAAATTTTTTCAGATATTTAAGCGCCAGATTTAAGGATTAATGACCAATTTTAAGGATAATTAAGGTTTTAATTTTAAACAATCATATTTAATACATTTTAAGATCCATGGAAACACTGCTGTTTTGTTATTAAATGCCATTAAATATTTTGACGACTACAACTTGTCGGTGTCTTGTAAATCCATGACGGTTTGGCATTTGAACAATAAATACATAAACGAAATCAATTAAACATTACAACATTACATCTATGTTGTTCCAAGTCCCCATACTGTCACCTCCTAATTAAATCTGATTTATTTTTGGAAACAGAAGTAGCTGCAGTAACATCAGCTACTTCAGTTGTGAAGCAACTCAATGTGTGAATGCGTTTCAGCGTCATTAAACAACATTAGATTATATTTAGAGAGGGGAATTAAGTTGAGATATTGCAAAGAAAATAAGAGGGAAAGAAAGTAGGACAGGGCTAATTTCTCTTAGAAGGAGTGTCTCCAACAGAAAGACTGAAGAGGAAAGAGCTTTATTGTTCCACAGGCACTAAATGAGTGCAATGATGGAGCTCCCTAATCAAGCAGGATGCACAGATCAATTCATCTTTGGTGGCAAAGCTTAAGTTATGACTCATAAAAATGGAGGGGAGCAGATTTCCAGGTAGAGTCATTCAGGAACGCACAATGTGTTATCAGTCAAAACATTAGTCTCTCAAATGAACTGGAATTAGCATTTGAATTAACCATGAAGTAATGACTGATAGAGAAGAAAGGAACAGATGGAGAGGAAGGATTTAGAGGACACAGATAGGATCTGAGCACGAAAAATAAGGGAGAAAAATGAGGCAAACTGCTGCAGAAATCTGCAAATTAAACCAGAGCAATAAAAGTTGAACTGGTTACTGCAGTTTAATTATTTTTAAAGACACATTTATACTTGAAAGTCATAGGTTTCATGGCTTCTCTGTGCCATCTTTCAAGTCTTCATCTGAGAATTAAGGTGAAATTCTTTTGGTTTTAATCACAATCTCCTCTGTCATCCTCCCAAAGCAAAGAGAAACTGCTGCCGACTTTCATCCATCATCAGTCTGTCTGTCTCCACCCCATCGTTCAAACCATCTGTCTGTACATTCTTTTAGCCTGTGAAGGTTTCAAGCAAAAACTTCACACACCTCTTAAGTATTACTGTTTCCCTGCAGGCTCTCAGTACACTTCAGCTCCCAAAAGGACCAATAACAATGACTTAAGTGCATGTGTCACTATAACAGAATACTACAAGGAACTGAGAAAGGCAAAGGCCCTTATCAATCCCACTCTCTTTTTTTCACTTACATAACTGCTACTTAAACATTTGACACTGTCCAATTTTCTTGTCAGAAAATTATACTTCAAAGAAAATACAAATAATCTATAATTCTTTGCTCAAAAAGCCTCCATTCCCCTTCACTCTGCTACTTTACAGAATACAATCCTGTAATCATCAAAGCACGGCCCATTTTTAGAAGGTGTTTAGGAATCAGTCACACTCTCAGAATCCACTGGCAGTTTTCCTAGTCGATGTACATTAAGACCTTTTCTCATCCATCACAGCCTTCACTTCTGTCTCACTTCAGTGTTTTGCCAGGAACGTCAACATTAAACCTCTGGGAATTTGGCTTGAAAACATCAAGATGTGTATATGATATCAAAGGTCAGTGTCTCACTAAACATCCATAAAAATCTGAGTAACCATCCAAAACAATTAATTTTGATGTATTGCATTAGAAAATTTCTCAACACTGTACTCGTACCTGATCACATTTGATCGAATTATTCAAACCTTGGTGAAGGTTTCACAATTCAGTCATTCCACAAGATAATTATCTACAAGACACCATGTTGTCTGTGTCACCGAAGATGAAAAAATACCATTCACTGTTCATGGTGTCTGAGGTAAAAAAAAATGTAAAAAGTGTCAGCTTAGTGCATTTCTTACATCATATATACCACTATATATATATATAAAATATTATTTTCAATTTCCCCCTTGGAGGACTAATAAAGTATATATTATATCATATTATATTATATTATATTATATTATATTATATTATATTTGTAAGAGAGTTCCAAGTATTACTGACATTAGAATCTAGCAGAGTTAAAAGTTACCCAGCTGTATGACTGTGTTGTAGTGTTTGTTTCACCTATAGTGAAGAACTTACATTATCTCTATATCTGTAACATAAACAGGTATGATCTCTACATAAAGAGCGTATAAGCCCCTCCTGAATGCAGTACCAGTTCCACGTTTTCTGAGAAATATTTCTGCCACTTTTCCTCCTAAGCCATCAACATGACTGGCTGTTAGCACCAACACTTTAGCACACAGATATAAATATACTGTTATGTCACCTTCAGTGTAACTACACCTATGAGTGAAGCAAAAATCACATGTTTTTTCCAGGTGAATAACATAATTGTTAGACGTAAAATCACAGATAAAGCATAATTTGACATTTTCCCATTAGCTTGGCTCTGTGTCCGACATCATTCCACTTCGATTCTGCTCCACTTTACATTGTTTACATTGATTTTACGTCAAGTTCAATATCTCTTTAGTTCACCTGGAAGCCCAGCGAAGGTGATATCCAGTAATAGTACCTGATGATACTTCATGGCCTGTGTTTTCATGTAAATTATGCAAAAAATGCCGGCTCAGTGAGCTGAGCTGATGCCTTTGGTGGGAAGGCGGCATTATTGAACTGTCGTATGGCGGAAATGAGCACTGACTTTTTGTGAATGACTCCATAATGGCTGTGTAAATGTCATAACTGTTTGGAATTTGTATCATTATCGGTTTCAAGATTTAATTGTGAAAAGTTTCTGAACCTAGTCACACCCAGAATCAGATAATTTATGAAATGTCAAAGCCAAACCTTTGATGTTTGACTAAAACTAATTCCTAATACCTTTTAGATGCTTCTTCCTATTATGTGTGGGTGGCAGTGAATATATACACTATTTGCAGTGGCTTTGAGACTAGAATTAGAAATCGAAGAGCAGGAAAGTACAGAAAAAGTCCCTCACGCCCACACAAGTCATCTCAAAAACCTTCTATCTTCTAGTTTGAAGCACTTGATTTTTAAGATTCACAGCCATGTGGAAATATTCACTATTCACATGGTGATTGTCTCCATGCCTCTTTTGTGTTTTGACAAACTGAAGGCTGTTTTAGTTGACATTGGCAAAGTCATCTTAGAGGGCTGAGGCAAAAACAAATGTCTTCCCTTTACGGATCAAACACAAACATATCATTCGTGCTGTGTTTGTAACTCAAGGACTTTAAGTTCATGTAAAGTCACTTAAAAACACACACAGGAGAAAATAATGGGGCTCAGTATGAATCACTTTCTGATCCAGGTCATCAAAAGTCACACTGATTCAGACTATAACCAATGCTTTGCTCAAGAGAAACTACACCCAAGCATTTTAAGGATATTATACATTTCTTCTACATCATAAAAATTGTCAATATAAGATTATTTTCTTTGTTTATACTGCAGAGACAGTAAGCAGGATATATATTTCCTGACTTGAGAAAATAACCATAATTCGATATATGCTGCCCTGGGGGGGGGTTGATATGGTTATAGATCAATAATACTGACTCCACAATTATTTCACCAAGTAGCTTTCAAAACTCAATTCCTGGCCTATTTTCTGAACAGGAACCGCCCCTTTACTGCTGCATTTTTAACAGCCCAGTGATGGAGGACAACGCTACGAGCAACTGGCTTCAAAAGACATTTGTTCTGAAGCCAACAAATTTGGTTATAGACCAGGCAGCAGCTCGAAGGACTGCAGCTTTAATTTTTTTTCTGGCTTCAGTCTTCGGCTTTATCCGGTAAAGAGACCAATTAGAAGTCTAGAGGGCAAGAGATTTGACTTGGTTGCTACTGCTGGGAATTTATAGGGATGGATAGAGTCCTAAAATCAGACACCATGTATTGACTGGTATAAGATGTGGTGCAGATATTGTAAATGAGTATTATGGTTTTGCATTGTCAGTGTTGTGCCTTTTATAAGATCATTGGGAAGTAATGAAATACAAAACAATCTCTCTAGTGCTGATGTAAAGGTTAATGAACTGAAAATGAACACTAGTCTGGAACAGTGTTAATTTTGACAACTATTTTTTATTTAGTTTTAGTCATAGGCTTTAGACAAAATATTATGCCGTTTTAGTCATAATTTAGTCTTCAAAACAATTTTTAAACTTCTAAGTATTATAGAATGGCATTAAGGTTTGAATGCGCAGTGAACATGCATTTCACTGTTGTTCTTTCAAACACAAATGAAACTTTATTTTCCGCTGGTTTCGTTAAAGGATCATCTCAATTCCAGTAGAAAAACAATGAGAAGTAGAGTTGAAGATGTGCATTAATCATAACAAACTGCACATGAAATTGAAGATTGTAAAAGCAGCAATGCCACTGCTATATAATGAACCAATTTAACTATAAATGGTGCTCACCTGAAACTACTTCAATGGCTAAAACTGTCAAAAACATTTCAAAGGATGTCACATATAATGCCACCAGGGATTTGAACTTGGTATCAAGAAAAATGGCATAGAACTGAAAACACATTTCTAAGCCTCGACAACAACAGCAGTAAATACCACTGAATAACACTGGTGATAAGAGCGCTACAGAGTTCACAGTGCCTCTTGTTGGCCTTAATATAAAAAGTTAAATGTTCCCATATATCTGCTCTTCTCTTTCTCCCAAGCGACAAAATTTTTTCAGTTCCCATGTGCAGCTTCACTGTCGACTTGACACACTCTGCCAGCATTTAGATCAAAACAAATGTAAGCGCCGTCTGTGTCGCTCATAAAGTTGAATTTTGATCGAAGTTGGTGCAGCTTCTTCCAAATTCCGATTGGGTTTGTTCTCAAGTTATCCCGCCTCTTCCTCCTATCAAGTGGATGTCATTTCAACTCCTCCCTCTCTCTCTTTCTTCTGACTGGAGCTCGTCTCTGGCCAACTTATTTGTCTAGTTTTTATTGGTTGACTACATTTAGCCAGTCTTTTTGCTCTCGTAAATTACTTTTTAATTATCATCTCATTTTCATCAGAAAAAAGATGCCGTTGACGACGACTGATGAAAATTATTCGTCAACCAAATTAACGCAGCTCTGGACTTTACTACTGCTAATCACACAGGTATGAAATTGTCGCTGAATACATCCAGAATAGTCTATAGCAATGAAAAAGTGGTTCTAACATGCAAGGTAGAGTGTGACACCTTTTACCTTCTGGATAGTTTGGAAACAGATGGAAACATCAGTTTATACCATGCCACAGAGGTCCTGGGCCAGAACTATACCTGAGGCAAAGCAATTAAATGGCAAACAAATCCAAAGACTAAACAAATCACCCTTTATCCGAATACGACAGGTGTGTTAGGATGCAGCATGACTTGACTAAAAGCCAGATACTCCCACAAAATGTCATTTAATTCCACACTATTTACTTACTTACCATGCAAATTATGTCAGTACAATGAATATAAAGCTACCAGCACTTCTTGTTCAATCCACACAAAAACCAAAGTGTAAAACTGTCTTTTTTGGCTGATGATCGAATCAATCCACACTTCAGGCACTATAACTAGAAGAACAAAAAGCCATTTAGAGGCTAATATTACACAACAGACCAAAACAAACAATATCACATTCACAATCTCTTCCACTAGAAAATGATATTGATTTGGTAAAACTGCTACAGTAATCAGGTCATATAATTAATCACTGACAGAAGTATTAATAATACTTATTATTATAATGTCATCTTTCACTGGGGTTGGATATATTAGGAAGTATGTGAACATTTAATCCTCAAAACTGATCAACATAAGGATCTGAGTGACCTTAGCAAGGGCCACGTTCTAACAGTGATGACTGGGTCAGAACATCTCCACAACTGCAGGTCTTGTTAGGTGGTTATGGTCTGCAGCCGTCAGTACTGACCAAAAATGGACATTCCAATCTCAGGACAATTAAGCATCTGCAGGAGGTGTTGGACAAATAAATCCAATCCATCGACACAGAGTTATTTTGTTGTTCTAACTGAATTTTGTTAATTTCATTTATGACTGTATTCTGTTTTCCTTGTTCGCTGTGTTCAGTGTGTTGACAATATTATTTATTTATTTATTTATTTTTTGGGCAGGGGGTATTGTTAAATTTATGTATTTCTTGTTCTTTTGCTTTTAGCATTTAATCATTTCGTTGGTTACTTTGCTCATTTTTGTTCATTTTGTAGATGACTGATCATCTGTGGGAGGTGCTGGACACATGGATCCGATCCATGGAGGTCCACCATTCTGCCTCCAGGACTTCAGGGATCTGCTGCTAACGTCTTGGTCCAGATACCACAGCCCACCTTCGGAGGTCTGGTGGAGTCTCGGTCTTGGGTCAGAGCGGTTTTTGTGGAAAAAGAGGAACCTACTGTACACCATATTAGAAAGGGAGTAATAATGTTTTGCTCCCATAAATGCTCGACTGGTTGAAATCCAGTTCTTCTTTAAATACTTTTGGTCGGTACTCATTACTCTACACCGGGAATGAATGAGAACATCTGGAGATTCTCCAACTCAGTGATTTGACATCACACTTTCTCTACTCTTGCCCAATCTTGCTGTTTCTAACACATCTACTTCAAGGACTAAATTTTCACTTTAATATATCCACCCACTGACAGGTCCCGTTGTAATAAGATAATCTAAATTAATACCACTTTACCTGTCAGTGTCACAACGTTATAGCTGATTGGTGTATTTTATGTATTTTTTTGAATGTCATCTTATTTTCCCACTAATAATATATTACTAACCATTTGTGTTTTAAGTATAGTGTGCGACTGCTGTGGGTCATTATTTAGCCAACTCTCAGTGTCCCTGCTTTCATACATAGTTAAACACTGTGCAGCTGTTGATGCAGATTCAAATACAGATGGTTTATTTTTCAGACCTGCTGTGCATCAATTGTGTTTTCTATTTTAAGTAAATATTCTTGTCGCCACCCAAAATCAACTGCATCCAACAAACTATTTAACATTCACATGCTAAAAAACAGTGCAGCAAAACTTGTGGTTAATGATGTAATAAGCTCATATGGCAGAATGGCTGTAACATGTAATGAAATATGACAGTTTATGACACAGCAGTCTGCAACCTGTCCCTCAGGGGAAACTACAACTGGCAGAGAAGCAGATATGAGCCCGAACCGAGCAGTGCAAGGAGATAAAGTAAAGCTCCAGCACCTTCAAAGTACCGCATACCCCCCCACACACACATAAACAAATCAAAAGAGGCATCTTTATTGAGTCCGAGTGGCTTGGCTTTGCCAGGCAGTAAAGTGCCATCTGTCATGGCTGCTGATCAGCAGTTATTCCCTCGCACTGAGGAGATGTTTCTGATACAGTCAGGATAATAAAGGTGAACAAATTAACAGAGCTAGGTTTGATCTCTGCTCATCACTGTTTCCTTCAGAGTTTTCTGACTGATAAGAGATTCCCCCCCAGCAACACCCAGAGGGACAAGCAGCCAGGATGATTCCACAGCAGGTGAGGTGACAAGAAAAAAGGCTATACTACAAAAAAAAAAAAAAATACACACTGCTTTTTCCCTCTAACCTTGACAGGAGTAAGAAAGAAAGACTCCAGAACCAAAGATAGGATGAAAATTAGACATTTGACTTCTGCAGAAGATAAGGCGATTAGGTTTCTAAGAGTATGTATGAGGAATACTTTTACATCCATAAACGGTAAAAGGAGTCTGAATATTAGACTCAGATCCTTTTGATGAATATGAACTACTCCATATGACTCCAAGCTATATGTACAAATACAGAAATGTTTTGCCAAAACTTGGAAGTTGACAGTCAGTGCTGCCAAAAATCTAATTATTAATGTAAATAGCAACTACTTTGGATGAAAATAGCTTATGAAAATGATCTTTGTAGAACTGCTCTAATTTTGTTGTCGACGTCTTGTATACATCCAAAGTATTATTTCAAATTGCCCTTGTAGTGCTTGCATTAGTGACTGAGGCAGCTGTTTTACCATTAAAAACATGACAATATAAAAGCAAACCCATTTGAGTGCTGGTGAAATGCTATGAAGTGTGACTGTTGAATCAAACTAAAGAGATCAGGCAAACACATGCACTTCAAGCAAAGTAGCAGGCAATTGATTACATGAGTATGTTCTTATAAATATACATAATTAATACGATGCATAATTCACGTAATAGCTGCACCTCGTATTCTGTCATCCTGCAAAGCTTTTGGCGATGCCGTTCTCGTTGCTCTCTACCACAAAGTGAATGAAGATGTTTGCATGAAAACCCTACACAGCTTTATTATGTTACAACATTTTGCTATAGTGATACTACAACAGTCAAAGACTCGATAAATCCTCGCCAACTGCAGCAAGAAGCAATGCAGCAGCAGCAGATTCAAATAACCCACCCAGGATTATCTTGTACCGCAGACGTGACCGTTTCCACACCTGCTGTAAACGGCGTAGCTATACTAGGTCAAAAATATATGTGTATACTCAGCAAATTGGCTGTGAGGGTGAGTCAGTGTAGGAGTGTTTCCAGCCTGTTCACAGCTTAGTGAGGCCATGAACTTTCCCATTATACTATCCGTCAGTGCCGTTAATGAGCTACAGATCACACTAACTCCATCTTCACAGTCCCCTCGGACACAAACCTCATAAAATAAACAGGCGAGTGATGGAGAGACAGGAAAGACACTTTGCAAGTTTGCGGGAGAAAGCAGTTCTGAAGTTACTGACGATACCAAATCTGATGAAAGAAATCTGTTTATTGGACAAGCCCTGAAGTGCTGAAGTAATGAACCAAGTTAGTGCCGGAGTCGAACCCATAGAACACACTGACAACTGGTTCTTTGAGGAGGAAGTTGGCTGTTTAACAAGAAGCTTTTCTACTAAAACATTTAAAGCAGATCAGGTCACATGAAGTTCCATCTCTGCGCTGTGATTCAATGCTTTCATTTTACATTACATGTCATCCACTCAGTCTTAGTCAGCCTCCACCTCCAAGATTCCAGCTTGAATATTTCACACACTTTTAACAATGTTGAACCGAGAATTACAGCGATGCATTTATGGCTGACATTTTGTTTTAACAATCTTGGTATTCACCTTCCAAGAGGCTGTGAGTAATGTAATGTACTTCCCCTTGAATTTTTTTTTTTTTTAGAAATGTTTGTCTTTTATTTCAGTCAAATTCTTTTTATACGAAAGATTCCAGTTTTCAATAATACAACTTGTACAATTGCATGGTTTTCTATAGGTCATAAAGATCATACCACTCAAGTACATACTAGAAAATACTAACTATAGACATTTCAAGCAAAAATACTTTCAATAGCCACTGGGAAATATTTGAATATTCTTTAAAAGTGCTTTTTTTGCATGTTTGTGCTGTTTGTTTGTTGAAGTATCAACTGATTTCATTGCACAAATATTCACTCTTGTATAATTCAATAGCTATTACATAATATGAAAATTGTGACGCACCCTGTAGCTAATGAAGGATTTAGACACAAAAGATGGTTTCAGCTCAAAACAAACAAACAAGGAGAGTCAATAGTAGACTTGCAACATGCAGGGTACAAACTTGAAGTAACAGTTTGAGGTGATAAGGTGAGGTCAGAGTTGATGGTCAACGATGCTAAAATACCCTAAAAAAAACATTCATGAATTAAGACTGGAATGAAAAATGTAATTGAGATTAAAAGCTTATATAAGTTGTTTTGGGCAATTTTTTTAATACTTATTCACATTACCATGTTCATGAATTGCTGCAAAGTTTTAAATTTATCACATTTATATATTAAAATAAGTTTTACCCAACTACAGACTAACAGACGCTACACAACATTCTGGTTAAATGTTGACTTCACTGGAGGACACATTAGTATCTGTGGTTGTAAGGTAGCATTTTCCAGCGATTGCATCAACATCAATAAAAAACAGTTTGTCTCCAAAGAGCTCACACCAAAATTTGACATTTACTGTAAATGTTTTAGATCGATCACGATGCTGTGCTGCTGCTTTTGAACTGGAACATGCTCTAGGTTTGGCCCATTAGACACAGAAATAAGAAAAATACACCAGCAAATAAAATGAAGGGCCCCGAAATGTCAGATACAGACCGTTTTGTAGAGGTCCGTAATTTTCTTTGTCTGCAACACAAACCCCTCCTTGACCTTGTCAGTAATAATAGTAATAAAAAATGATGATAAATATCAAATGGTAATATTAAGCCTCTAAAAAAAAAAAAGCTTGGAATTTGGCCTTTTCTAATTTCTTCTAAAAATGTGGAGCTTTCTGTCTGCTACATCCTCCCCTCTGACTCATAGAGATCCATGTCAGGGACAAAAAAGAAATGAAATGTCCAGAGTAGTTCCCTAAAATCATCCATTACCAGCTTTAAGACCTTGATCTCTTTGACTCAGACACAGATGGAGAACACAGTCGCTAACCTCTGATCCACTCATTGTCCTTCTCCACACCCTGGATCAACAACAGGCCAGGGGGGATAAAAAAAGAGCCGCACGAGAGCCGACTGGCAAAATAAGAAAAATGAGAATCTGTTGCACAATAAGACTAAGACAAAGCCAGGACAAATGCTAACACAAAACCAAGAATACTGCCAAGTCTTAAGGAGCAGTAAAGATATACATTTTTAATTCCCCTCATATATAATGTCTAATGGATCCTCAAAGGTGGCTTGAAAGTTATCAAGTTTGACAGTTGCTAAATTTGTCCTGTGAGTCATGACATCTGGAGGACAGTGAGCTCTTACTGTGTTAATACGACCCAATTAAATCAGTTTGATGGAAAATAATACATGGCCTGAAGCTTCGGTGACGATACTAATAATGTAGCGTTTCACTGGTCACGCGGGTTTTCTATTATCCTCACTGTCAGTTTTAGACTGTCAAAGCAAACCGAGGTAGATTAGTGGCTTTAACTAGGATCCCTTTTAATTAAATTTACTGAAATTACTGCGCAACAATTTATCCTCTCCTGCCTTCTGTTTATTTATCTCTAGCAGCTGAACAAAGACATTTATTGTGCTGTCAATAGTTTGGTCAAAGCACCTGTGATATCCTGAAACACAAATAATAGAAAACAGAAAACAGACTGGACATCTACCCCTGAGGGATCTGTTTACTAGACTTATTACAAGCATGCTCCTCTGTTTTCAACTAAGCGCAATGTTCAGCAACATCTGTGGTGTGAAATTAAATACACTACTGAGGATGCATGCCCATACGTGGCTCAAAAGTAAAGGCCTGGTTCCAGAGCATATGGCTGATTCAAGTACGTCTAAGGGCATCAGCCATAACTATCTGACCACTGACAGGAGGAGTGGTAGTAATATTAACTATTTCATTACAATGGGACCTCCCACTGGGTTTGATGTTGGATGGCTGCAGCAAAATGCACAATATAAGGAACTTAGTGACTTTGAGCAGGTCCATATTGTAGCAGTGATGTGTATTTGTGTCAGAGCATCTCCACAGCTGCAGGTCTAGTTGGGTGTTTCTGGTCTGCAGTGGTTAGTACAAATGAAAAATGGACCAAGGAAGGACATCGCAATCAAAGGATAATTGAGCATCTGTGAGAGGTGTTGGCCAAATTAATCTAATCCATGAATGCAGATTGTTTCCTTTTTTTTTTTTTTTTTACTGTATTCTTCGTTTATTTTGTTCAGTGTGTTGATGATTTAGTTTATTTTGTTGACAATCATGTTCATTCTTTCTTATTTTTTGTTAATTTGTTCTACGTTTTGCCCCTTTTTTGTCCATTTTCTTCATTCTGTTGACTAATGAGTTCAATTTGTTCGTATGCGACTTCATTTTTAATCATTTTGTTGGTTAGCTTGGTCTGTATTTATTCCTTTTTTGTTAAAATTTTTCAGGGTGTTGATGATTTACTTTGTTGACAATCATGTTCATTCTTTCTTATTTTTTGTTAATTTTATTCTATATTTTTACTCCTTTTTTGTTCATTTTTGTCCATTTTCTTCATTGTATTGACTAATGAGTTGAATTTGTTCTTATGCGAGTTAATGTTTAATCATTTTGTTGGTTAGTTTGGTCAGTATTTATTAATTTTTGTTCATTTTGTTCAGAGTGTTAATGATTTAGTTCATTTGGGTGACTATCATGTCAATTTTTTCTTAATTTTTGTTCATTTTGTTCTACAGTTTGCTCCTTTTTTGTTCATTTTTGTCTATTTTCTTCATTGTGTTGACTAATGAGTTCAGTTGGTTCATATGTGAGTTCATTTTTAATCATTTTGTTGGTTAGCTTGGTCAGTATTTGTTCGTTTTTGTTTATTTTGTTGACATTTGATCATCTGTGGGAGGACATCACCAAATCTCCCTTGTCAGAGCTGCTGATTGTAATGAGATAATCATTAATATCCCGTCCCTTGTCAGTAGTCACAATGTCATGGCTGATTGGTGTAAATGTATGTCCTTCTTTAACCTGAGAATAAATACATATTAATGAATATGACTTAAAACAGTATTCAGATACAGACTCCAACATCAGAGGCCATGGACAAACTCATGTTGGGTTTATTCAGCATTTCATAAATATAGTCTGTGTGCTTCATTCTGTTTCTCATTTTTTAATGAGCTACAATAACAGAAAAAGTCTGACCTCGATCTGAATATTGGTGTATGGTGATCCTGTTGGAGCTGATTTAATTTTTTTTTTTTTATAAATACAGTTATGTTATTACTTAAGTTGTATTTACATGTATCCTTTACAACAACAGCCTGGTCAGAACAAACAAAGAAAAGCATCATGTAACCGCCTCAGTCAGAAGGAATTTTCTATTATTTTGAGAGGTGTAACGTAAAGCTTTAACAATCTGTTCAACTGGAAAAGATCAGGAAATAATATGTATGCATCTATGCTATTTCTCTCTGGTTGGAATGAGCCACTTATTTTGGTGAGAGTAACATTAGAGGACAGGATAAATTTCCAGGAGGAACAGAATCACAGAGGTATAAAAACAGGATTTTGTTCGAGACTTTAAAAATTAATGGTTACCCGATGCTTCGATGGTCGTGAGGTTGTGTTTGAGGACACTAAAACTTCTGTTATATTTCCAATAGATAAGACTGACACTTCATAGCAGGTGGAGTTACTCTGCAAATGTACTATTCTGATTAAATGCTTTGGGTCATCAGATGAATGATTTCACTCACACTGAAGAAATTCTGCCCATGTCGCCATAGCTGATGTCAGTACGAATCCAGACTTTACATCAGGGAAGATGTACAGCCTCTAGCGTTGCTAACATGGGTACTAACAGTAAATATCCCTATTCTGACCCGCTCCAAGGCTGTCCTGTCCTCCTTAGGTCCCCATGAATCATCAAAAGGCTTCCTCCTTATTTCTGAACCTCTGCAGACTACACTGTGCGACTGACAAGTGAGTAACACCTGAGAAGTAGAAGAAAAACAGGAGCAATGTGCACTCTGAACTACAAACTGAGACAGAATATATGAAAAAAATAAGTAAAGCTCAAAGTAAAGGAAGATGTGCTCTGAATGAAGTATCCTGTTGAGTGGGTTTTAACAAGGAATGGGTATCGAGAACTCGTTCAGTAGCTCAATTCCTAGTAATCATTAGTCTTTCTTGCTTAACGATTCCAATAATCTGTTCTGCAACGCCATCATGTCAAATGTGTCATCACGTCATTTCAGTTTTTTTGGTTGAGAAGAGTTTTAAAGTATGGTTGTATTTCACCAGTAAAGACAACACTCTTTGCAACAGTTGCAGAGCTTCTATTATGACACTTGGGAAATACCTCCAACAGCAACAAACCTTGAAACACACAGCATCCAATTAAACTGCACCAATGGAACGTCTTTGATTGAAGGTGGGCGGCGCCTCTGGAGGAGGAGCATACAGCAAGGTGTCCTCTGTCGCAGCCCATGACTTTAAACTCCTCCGTGTTCCATCAATGCTGTTAATGTTTACACTATTTCAATGTGTTAACCTGCTTTTACTATTGTTTATGAATAATCTCCATGTCCTAGAATTACATTTAGGTGACAAAGCTCAAAGGCTGCAGCGAGTAACTTTCACACTCCTTTATAACCCCTTCTATGAGGTTTGTTGGAATTGATTGCAAAATGTTAGTGTGTATTTGACATTTAAAGGTGCCCTCCCACACGAAACCGTTTTTACCTGTATTTTTTTTAAATATGTTAGGTCCATTATGTAGTGAATTTGAAAATGCACCGCTATTGCCACTGAAAAGAAATAAGCGGAGAAATCAGGTCAATTAGAAAAGCTGGTCAGTGTGACGTGTTCATGCCTGAGCTCATTATTATTCATGAACTCACCCAGGTGAGACCACACCCAGAGAATTCATCTAGCTCAGTGACAATTTACATATATAGTAAGTTGGGGAACTGTAAAGGGGGGGTGAACATGACAAATTCATGAGGCCCAGCATTCTCGGGGGGCCCATAGAGCAGTGGAGGGGATCCAGAGGATACGGGTTAGAATCTGTGAAAATTCCATGTAAGGTCCGCTGTACAAGAGAGGCATAGAAGCCTGGAGTCGGACGTTCAAAGCATGTTGTTTCACTTTCATTTTCCACCAGTTCCTCTACTTGTTGCACTGGGTAAAAGGATGCTGAAACGCCAGACTGCTGTTAGCCAATTAGACTCAAGCAGATTAGCATGTTGAATATTCATGTGAACTGGTGCAAATTGAGCTCAGTCCAGCAGGCTTTCTTAGACTAGCTTGAAACTTGGTAACCAAGGCATTTTTCCACAAAAAAATGTTACAGAGTCCATGTCCATCAAAAAAGTAATGAAATACTTGTGGCAGGACATTGTTAAGAGTCAATACAAACAAAGCCATTTATAGGAGCTTGTTCCAGTACAAAGCCACCGTGGTGTTTAACTCCCAGGAGTGATCTGGCTGATGCACTACTGAGACTTCACCGTATGCTGTGCTGCTTGAATAGAGTCCTCGGCCCGTCTCGACTGTGAAGCATGTTAAAAATCCATTTTATTTTCCTCCCACAGTGAATACATTGTCTATTATTCATTTTATAACCAACAGTAACCCAAATGGTTCCTCTGTTTACTAGCTGCCATAGCGGTCAAAAACCATATGCCCTTCCTTGGTCAAACAAACAACAATGGTGAGGTGACCTGCCGAAATACCTGCGCTCTTGGCAACAAGACAGCGACACCCAATGGCAAAAAACAGAAAATACACCAGGTGACCATAATAATTTGTAATCCTGAATCTTTAAGAATATGGCTCTTACACCATTTGTACTATAGTTTATTCCCTAATCAATAAGGAATCGAATTGACAACTGATATCGATAATGGAACAGGAATCACTTTTACTCGCATCAATTCCCATCTCTAGTTTTAACAGCGGTTGACAGGCTACATGACAAATACATATGCAACGTCTGCTGTGTTCCCCTGAACATAAGGCCTCCTAATGTAGCAGACATGGCATATCATTACTTCCTCCTTTTGCCTCCTCACAGCACAGTCTGCCAGACCCCCCAACTGTCACCAACCCCTCAACCTTCCATCTGCTCGCCAGTTCACTTGGAGACTCAGATAGAGGAGCAACCAGGGATGGGATTCGAACACCCAGAAAATATGCTGTGAACACATGGCACAGAGGCAGAATGCTCCAGACTAATCTCTACTCCGTGATGCTCAGATGCACAGCATTCTATCAGACAGAAAAAGAATGTGTTTGAGTCATTTAAACGGCTGTAAGTGGCTTTTAAGGGTTTCAAAAAAAGACTCATAGCAGAATATCTGGTATGTTAACACATTCACCAACCTGTCATTGATCATCAAAGATTTATAGTGAATAAAAGATTCTGAATCTGACAATGTCTCAACCCATTTTCACTGCTGGAGCTGCTGTTTTTTTATTCACTGACTTAATATGTAGATGGATCTCCGCAAAGTTTATGAATTTACTTTGTTTACTAGATTTATACGAAGCTATTTTATGTGTCATCAGCCTCAGTGCTCTTGATATTCTTGGGTCTAGTTGATTTAATAAAACCAAGGAATATAAAAAGCAAATCAAGGTCTGAACCAAACTGTGATTTGAAGAACTATTACAACCAGAATCACTGAAGCATTCGTTTCACAGCACCAGAAAATGTATAAATAGTCAGATGTGTTCTTGTTTTAAATGTCCAAAACTGCTGTAGAATATTGGCTGTATTTTCATTTATCAAAAAATGATGTAGTTGAGTTGACTTTTTAATTCAACCACCATTTCAACAGCCCTAGGGTTTCATGTCTAACATGGAAAGTAAGAGGCAGTGTGCAACATTTTGACATTTCTATTTGTAACTTGACTCTATATGTAGATGGGTAATAAAAAATGATTAAATGCAATGTTTTATTTCATATTCCACTGCATCAGAAAAATGTTATGGAAGAACTTAAAGGGGTTCTATATAGTATTGATATTCCACCAATGCATCAACCCCATGTATCCACAGACTGTATCACTCACAGAATAAAACATAAAGCTCATTGTTTACACACATATGTACTGTGGTATCATTAGGTTTTTTTCTACAAAATAAAACTCATAGCTGCTTATTTTGAAAGTTAGTCAAAAATGACATTGTGTCTTATAATGTTCATGTGCTGCGTCGGTTGATAGTTTACTTTATAGCTCTGTATTTAGACAGAAAATAGCCACAGTACTGGTAAATCCACTAATTGCCAGTTTATGTTGTCAATAGTTGCACTAAAGACATGTTCCCCTCCTCAATTTTTATCCAAAACTATTAAATATTTTATATATCATCTCCAGTGTAGGGTCCACTTGCTCTAAAAAAGCAAATAGGCAGAATAATGTAAAAAATAACCCAAACCACGTACATGTGAATTTGCATGGGTCTAATACTATGACATGACCTCTGTCTTTGCTGAAATAGAGGAAATTATTTGCAAAAGAAATTTTACTTTACAAGCTACAGATTCACATGGGACCCATCATCCTTATACTTAGGCTGTTTTCAGACTGGGTATCCGAGTACATTGGACCCCAAAGTTTGCTTAATTTTATCAATATGAATACAAACGTTCCAGGCGCGATTACCGTACCCGAGTCCAGATGAGAAAGTAGTCCTGGATTTGGACTGCGTGGATTCCAGTACGGAACGTTGCCATGTACCAGAAGTGATCTAATCACCACGAGATCATAAACGGCGCTCCTGTTGTCCCCTGAAAAAGCCTTGGATCTCTGCGGCATGAACTCGCCTTATCGACTGAACCACTCAGTGATATATCAGGGAGAATGAAGGTCGTTTTTCTTCTCTTTACCTCAAACAGACTAACAGAAAAGTATTGCCTGTGAATAGAACCATTGATGCTCCATTGATGATGTCAGGGTTCGAAACTTCCACGTTTGTTGAATAGCGACAGATTTCCTTCCACACCGCCACCTACTGTTTCGGCCCAGTAACACCCACTCGTTCTCGGGCCGAGGTACGTGCTTGTGAACGCAACATCTGCAGGAAAGGTGTGATCATATCCAGGTACAGCACAGATTTGCATACCCAGTCTGAAAATGCCCTTAGGTGATACTAGTCCGGACTCAGGAGGGTTTAACACCCAGCATTTTTTACAGAATTTTACATGATTGAATTCATAGACCCCTAATGAAGGACTGAAAGACTTTTAGTTCAGTTAACCTGTACTTGGCAATTATTGTAACGTCTTGATTATCTTTATTTATTAATATATTTGAAATCAATGAACAACAAAAAAACCCTGTTTTTAATAAATAATGAAGTGTGAAATACAACAACAAAAATAAAATTAAACCGGAGACAACAATGGCATTGGCTATCTTACAATATGTCCTTTTAAATAATGGTATTGACGGCCATTTTTGGCATGTTTTTTACTATTTGACCGTATATTTAATAAACCAGAAATAACGTCTTACACTGTAATATCTATTGATCTCTAGTTGTATATGAGATTTTGTTTATATCAGACGCTACGATTCAAGACTGAATCAGTAAAAAAAAAAATATACCTGCATCATACAAAAAAGCAGCAAACTGTAGACACAGAGCATCAATACTCTTCCCTTCCAGACTACTGTAGATATAACTGAGGTACAACAGGGAGCTGCTCTGCCCTTGGCATGAGGCGTATGCAGCACGGCCCACAGTGACAGAGGACAGAGTGGGAAGATGTATAGCTGAAAGGCTCAACGAGTAGGAGACAAGGATGTCGAGGGCAAAGGTTTAAGTGATGTTAAGAGAGCAGAAGATAAAGGAGTCTCTTATGGATGAAAAGGAAATGAGACACAAAGAAAGACTCAGGGAAACAAACTGACTGATGGGAGGTGGAGAAGAGGGGGGTTGTGGGTATTGCAGTGCCAGCTGATGATGGATTTGCACACGCTCTAGTCAGTTGGTAATGGGAGCGTGTGAGCTGTTAGTGCATGACTCAGTACTGAGGGGTCACACCGAGGCCACGCATGAACAACGCAGCACCTGGAGCCAAAGTACGCCCCATATTCATCACTATGCCAATACATGTCTGTAAGCTAAAGTTACAGATTGGAATAACCTTCATACATGATGTGTTTGGATCAATAAAAAATGCATAAAATGTGATAAATGTTTCCTTCAGCCTGGATGAAATCTTAACACATAGACTCCAGCAGAGAATCAAGCTGCTATTGATAATCAGATAATATCCCAGACAAGCTAATGGATGGAAAAGAAAAGTAACAGAAGGGGAAAAGCCTCAGATATGAAGGATGAAACTGACAAACAGGGAGGGGTTTGTTCACAGAGGAAGACCTGAGTCCTCTATCTGCTGGCCAGTGTACTCGGTAGGTCAGTTAAAAATAGTACAAGTCTCCACAATTGAGGCTAATCTTTGCAGATGGGATATGTGCAGCACAGCAGTGGGAGCAGCAGGGATGAAGGTAGTCCCACGCCACAGTAACACACTAAGTAAACCCTCACACAAACACACACAGTTCCCCTTTCCAAGCTGTTTGCCTTTACCTCAATACACTCTGGTTTCTTTAGTCATTTCCCACTTTGATTCATCTTACTACACACATGCAGGGGTAAAAGGAGTTGCTAAGCAACTTCACTCCACACATCCACTTTCCTGCTGGTTTTTACCCCCCTTCCAAATATATCCTTCCTCTGTGCATTCCCTAGTCCCCTCTACAAACACACATTATCTAATACTGGAAAGCTGCTTCATTCTGTAGCATTTACAATTGAAAAGCAGAACGAAAAATCTGGGTTTTCATAGTGAATTTGGACCAAATTCCACTGAAAATATTAAAATACCAGAAGGATTTCTTACATCTGTGTTGACTTTGAATACTAAAGGAATGTTATAAAAATAAAAAGACACAACCAGCCTGCCCACCAAGGGGTCCAATCTAGCACACGGGATGAATGTGAGAACTGCAAAAAATTACACTGATATTTACAAACAGTGGTGCTAAAAACATTTTAGATCAGGGACCACATACAGATCTGATCTCATGTAGGTCAGACCAATAAAATGCTATCATGAAACCTATAAATAATAACTGCAGAATTGTATGGTTAATTTGTTTCCTCTATATTTTAGTATATTTTTAAAAAAGTACAATTACAGGAAAATATTTAGATTTATAAACTATCCTTTCACAAAAAGAGTGAATAGCCTGAACAAATATGACCAACCTGAAATGTCCAAAGAGAAGTAAATGCATTTTGGGCAAGTTTAATATTCTGCCTGTTTCTAAATGTTGTGTGTCTTTGTAGATCCATTGTGATCTGTAAATAAGACGCTGAGACATAATATTAAAATTCCCCTCATTTAAAAAAAAAAATATATATATATATATATATATATATATATAAGGGTATTTTTTTTGGTGT
>JAPTYQ010000029.1:18417115-18428116 GCA_029814465.1 Ostorhinchus cyanosoma
CAGCTTCATCATCAACAAATGCACAAAAGTTTTAATCACATTAACTCTTCGCTCTCATCGCTGACACACCCTGTGCATATGCAGTTTGAATGGCTCTAACTCTTTCACTGTTTGAGCAATTGGAAAAATTCCAAAGGTGTCTGAAACCTGAGACGTTGAGCTTTATAGGTTCAAGACAGTAATTTCACTCACGCCTGTACTAAAGGTTGGAGAAGAAGTAGTTTTAGCAGTATTATAACATGCAGTGAGTTGGAAATGACTGCAAGTTGTAAGTGCTCTGGAAAAATGGGCAAACGGACTCACTCACAGCATATTTGGTCAGAATAAGAAAGGAAATCCAGACGGACCATTTTAGGGTGAGGGTTTAAAGGGTTAATTGCAGTAGAGTCTACTACTACTCCTACTCACTTTACAGGTCAACACAGCAAATCATCTGCTTCAATTTGTCTTCTGCTTGCTCTTCTTCCTCTCCAATCCAACCTCCCCATTGCTGTGAACATCTGACCCTACATACTTAACCCATAAAAACCCAGTGCTACTTTTGTAGTAGTTCCCAAATCATATTTTTATGTCTATTTAACATTTATTATTAATAGTGATTCATCACCATTCATTGTAATATTATCGTCTCCATTTTGCATTTTGTTCTATGAAAATCAGGTATTTTCCTATTTAAATTTTATTATGTACTTTAATTATCATGCTGAGATTACATTTCAGGGTTATCATACCATAGACAGAAAAAACGAGAAAAAAAAAATTACTTTTTCAGCAAAATCTATCATTAACTGAACATAAACCAAGCGTCTCCATCCACTTTTATTGTTCCAACTCCATGGGTTTTACTGGTGGATCAATGTTGTAGAAGATGATGGTGTTTCCATGGTAACTACAGAGCCTCTGAACGTCCAAATGGGTCATATCTGATGACCATGAAAAGACGACAAACGGCATTTTACACCAAATATTTACATGTGTGTGGATAGGATTAGTGGCTCTAAGGTTATTAAACATTTAAAATCGTTGGATGGTTTTAGTCATTAGTAGATATTTGAGTCTTTATGGGTTCAAATCTTTCCTTTCCACTGTTTTCACCTCCCTCTGTTTCATTCCCTCACTTCAACTACAAGTGTCACAGAGACATATTTACTGAGCTTATAAAAGTCAATAAAAACAGACTAAAGCCAGTTATCTCCAGCAAATGAGGTGATAATTACCATCATTAAGATCCGTAGAGAGGACAAAGGGACATGTGTGGTCTGAAGGAAATTACAGAGGAGATCCAATTAGCAGGGTCATAACTTACATACTGTCTTCATGCACGCATCACGTACTTGGGTGGAAAAGATTATTAGACAACCTGACAGATCTGAAAATATTCACTTTTTTTTGCTCCTAAAACATGATTTCACTTCATTATGTTGATGAAACATACAGATGGGTTCTCTGAGGACAACAGATACCAGATGAAGGTGTTTTGATCCAATGTTTTGATCCACTTTTAACTTTAATATTTCCTTAATGAGCAGAATAGGTTTTGCACATTAACAAATCGCTGAAAAGAATCACACAGCTGTGTCCTAAAACTCACCATCACCTTTTATTTAACTATGATCACAGCTTACAATGACACACAAAGACTTTGGATTTTTCTGTGAAGGAATAAGATTGTGTGACATTTACAGTGAAAGACTTAAATCTCCTTATGATGGCTCCATTCTATAGTTTATAGAGCAAAAAGATTACTCCGAAGATATTTCATATATTTTATGGGTATTTTTTATGAGCAATTTAAATAAACAGATGAAACCTCGTAAATATGCCATGTGTTCAAATAATTTTGACCACCACTGTAGTTACATACAGTCCATTCTCTGTGAGGGAGTGTCTTAGCCAAGATTCGTATCATTGACTTTTAGGAGATGGTCCTGGTTTAGGTTTATAAATTAGGACTAGTGCACTGACCCATGGGGATTAATAGATACTGAATGATGTTGTGTATTCGTGCATGCTGTACCGCATTTGTCCAGCAGTCTCCAGCAAAGTGTTCTGGCCATAGCAACATGATTAAAGCTAATGTATTCAAAAATGACTCATATCTCCAAAAATATTGGTCCTATCAACTTGTCATTTTCACTGCTGTCTTCCTTGATCAAAAATACATAAGAATACCAAACTGCAGCCGTCAGCTCTTTCCAGATTTTGTGTGAATCCACAGACACACACACAAACAACACACACATTTGGTTAAATCAGTCTCTGTATTATTTCCCCCCCTAGATGCAAGTCGGTATGGAACACATTTATCACAAAGTCATCATCTGATTTTACTAATCAATAATAGTTTGTCTTACTATTCAAACCTATCCTGAATAATGCTAATATTTGCATTTTATCCCATTCTTGGACATCTGATGTTTACTGTTTAACATGGCATTGCATATGTTTTTGCATTCTCTGTTTTGCGTTTGATGTTATGGCTTTGATTTACGTAATTAGAGGTGCAAAATGTGGCCAAAAGGTCACATCACAATGTATTTGTCACAAAAACAATACAGCAGCTAGAAACAGCAGACATAACATCTAATTAAATACATCACTGTTCCATTATTTTTGTGGATGCTCTGCATTAGGAAAATAAAACCCACATTCTCTACTATTACGTCTTTGGCATTCTCTCCAACTGTTGGTTCATTGCTCATACTTTGTCAATACCTTTTCTCCATTACCTTTCTCTGCTGTATCTGGTTTGGTTTGATATGCAGCTCATCATCCATTAAAGTTGCTATTGAAGTTAATTTGTTTATATGTGCGTGTATGTCATTTCACGGAAGAACGAGTCAGTTGAAAGAACCGTGCATAAGACTGGACGACTCCTGCAGACGGTCAAAGAGTTCAGTGCTATTAAATGCTCTCTGAAGTTATCATGTGAAATTAGTTTGTGTAGATCAGGGGTGCCTTAAAAAGTCTAACTGTCTTCTCACATAAATATATCCTTTTTAGTATGAACATGAATCTTAATACATTGACAGCTATTCAGGGTCGTATCTGTCAGGTGAGGTAGATAAGTCCTTATGTCTCAATACAATTCAATACGTGCCTGCTCAGTATCTTACACTAGTAGCTTTTCCATTGGATCTATGCGCAAAACTTTACTGATATTTACTAAATGTCGAAAAAACAGAAGCGCGTAACGCCAATTTTTCCATTAAATCACAAAGGCAAGGATTTGTTTGTTTATTATCACAAGATAGGAGAATTCCTTCCATAAACATGGCAACAAACATAAATATCATGTTGATTTACATTCATTATGACATATTACCCCTCTATGCCGTACTAACAAAATAATTAAGTTTCCTGGCGTGTCCACACATGCTGCACCACATTTCTTTTAAAAGTCTTCTTCACTTGTTTTAACGTCCGTCAACATCCTTTTTTTAAAAATTCACCTGACTGTAGTTGCAGAAAAAGGCCTTTCCATTGCAGTTTTGTGTAATATACCATTAGCGCTACGCCCAAAAAACACCTCGCCAGCGCAAAAACGTTTAATCGAAAAACAAGTGTTTTGGCAAAATTATCGTTTCACCATTAGATACATTTTTATACACAAGTTATTTGCGATATTTGAGGGACAGTGGAAAATTGACTACTGATGACTTTCACTGAATGCAGTCGTCCAGGGTTGCATAGTCCGAATAGTATCTGCTGGTTCCAGTCTCAAGCAGACTTCCACATGATCATCAGTCAGGGTGGAACGATATTCTGATTTTAGTTCCCTCACCTTTCTTATTCTCAGCTTGCTTTTTGGAAGGAGGTTACTGTTGAAGTTTTTATGAACAGTCCCAAAATGCCTCTGCACATTTCCCTTCTTTGGAAAAGCAAGTGATAGATTGACAGATTTGACAAACGCACTTCGAATAGGACATGGAGAAAAAAATCCTCCTCCCATTCTGTATGGAAGTGGTAAGTATTTGGTTTCTTACTTGGTCCAACTCTCCCACTCATTTTTGTAGTCCTTTAGTAGATATATTAGAACAGAGGTGCTAAACTCATTGAAGTTCAGGGGCCACATTCAGCCCAATTTAATCGGAAGTGGGTCAAACCATTAAAATAAGAGCATAATAACCTATAAATAATGACAACTCCAAGTTTTTAATCTTCGTTTTAGCGCAATAAAAATCTAATTAGGAAAATATTTACATTTACAAACTATCATTTTACAAAAAAGATGCAACCAGAAAATGTAATTCTTTAAGAAAAATAAGCACAATTTTAACAATATTACGCCTCAACTTATCACTTGTACATGTACATGACACTAACATTTGGTAAAAGGTATAATATTGTTGAAATTTTTAACTTACAAATCCACAAAACATTTAGTAACAGCCAAAATATTATTAAAATTGTACTTAATTTTCAGGTTGTTCGCATTTTATTGTTAAAGGGTTATTAGACTAGTATGTTACTTTAGATCACATTGGGCTAAAACGTGTTTGACACCCTTGACTGTTAATCTCTTCAGTGTAATTTTTGCACTCCATAAAATCATGCCGCGGGTCAGAATGGAACAGTTGGAAGGTCGGTTTTGGCCCAGGGGGTGCATGTTTGACGCCTGTGTATTAGAAGGTTAACTCTTGGCTCACTTCACTCACACCATTGACCTCTGACCTCTGTGTTAGAAATCTGGACACCATTTACATCCATCAAAGACTATAGGGGAGGATAGATGAATAGTATAACATCTGAAACATTTTCATTTAATGGTACTTCCTTCATGACTGACGTAATGTGGCGCCCCTGGTGAATGTTCTTCCATTTGTCTAATGGAAATAAAACAGGTAAGAGCTTCTCTTTCCGCACAATGAAGACTATTTAAAACCACAGTTCCCCATCAGGTGCGCTCTTCTTTGGTATCTCTATGATAAATACTCTAATGGACACTGAAAATATGCTCTAATTGCTGTCCAGTGGGGTTCTTCAGATCATTCCAGGCCAAACAAAAGCCTACTTCACGGCGCCCTCTGTGTCTCACATGTTTGTCTTGTTCTTCTCTCACACCTTCTATCTCTGTCTCTTTATGTCTCACGCACAAGTCGAAGAAGCTGTCTGCTCGTCTCCTCCTGTCCTCATTAGTAGGCAAGGCCCCCATTCTTGTTTGCACACTCCACTGTTCTGACTAAATGAGAAAATTAATGAGCTGGGGTGAGCCAGAGGGAACACCACAACCTTCAGTGTCTCCCCCTCCCACCTCACCTCACGACTCCACGGTCCATCCCTCTTCCCCTCCTTCACCTCATCGCCACTTCCCGTCTCCTACATCCTTGTTTAATTTAACGCCGCGGCTGTTGTCGATACCTTTTCTTGGTCTTCAGTAAACAAAGACGACGCTAGAAGACCTGACCCCATCTCCTCTATCATTCTCATCACTCCTGCTGTTTGGACAGAAGAACACAACACTAGATAAAGACATGGGTATGGGAATACAAATGAGCTGTGGAAATTTGATTATGAAGTGGTTTTCATAACAGTGGTGGATGCCTACAGCCATGAGGGTGCACACAGAGAACAAAGTCTGAAAAGTAAAATTCCTCCACGACAACTGAGGATGGAAATTGATAAGAATTGAGCAATTCTCTTATCAGTTCTCATTGGATTAGGCAATTAACGATAGTACAAATGGCTTTGTTAGCATTACCTTTAATGTCATATGTGCACTAACATTTTGCATTCAATTCATACAAACCTCATAAAAGTGTAGTTAAAGAAGTGTTAGATCTACCTGCCGCAGCCTTCATCTAAATGTAATTATAGGGCATGGAGATTATCCATAAACAATCGTGAAAGCAGGTTGATACAGGGAAATAACGCTAACATTTACAACATCGATAGAACCCGGAGGAGTTTAATATAAACAAAATTATTCCAACTTAATGGGCATTAGTGTATACTGTGAGAGTCAAATCGTGTCATATTGTATGAGCTATAGTAATATCTGTTCTCTAATGTTCTATTGCTTTCGATATAATGTGAGTCCTGTCAGTCACTTTTCTGGATGGAGTTCTTGTTTAGAGCTGAATCATCACGGTGAGCACAACTACCACAGTGACTCACTCGCAACAAAAACCTCACCCTGAAAAGGAAACGCTGCAACTCTCAAAACACCAGCACAAAAAAATAAACACTTCTCCCTATCATTCCCTCTTAAAAGTTATTCCTAAAAAAAAATATGAGATGTTAAAATGGGTTTCAGCGTAAAGAAATAAATGACATATTATACAAACGAAACATGTGCAAAAATATTGTACAAATTAGCGCATATGGAGCTTATAGTGGCTCATTTAAATTCTATATTTTTGACAGTTTTACAGTTTGTACTGATTCTAGCAGATCGGCTACAACAGAAGATGCCTTGCTGTACACTCCACTTCTAGAGTCACCGCCCCCTTTGCTAAACAGCCAATCAGAGACGTTCCATTGGTGCAGTTTAACTGAATGCCGTGTGGTTAAATGTCTGTGCATGTCGTAATGGAAGCTCTGCAACTGTTGTCGTCTTTACTGGCATTAATCTATGTTTCAAGCTAAACTTAAGATGTATATTTTACTTTCTCTTTTAATTATTGTATTATCAGCCTTGGATTTTAGTAGATTTTTAACATATTCATTTATTAGTTATTTATTGCTATGGCTAATACGGGTCCTCGGTATCTAGTTTCGTTCTTTCTCTGTGACTGAATGATAATAAAACTTCCTTGAATCCTTGAATAAAGAAATGACGTGATGACGTATTTGACGCGATGAACCAATGAGCTGAATTGTTAAACAAGTAGATGAACGATTCCAAGAAACTGAGCTACTGGGGAACTGGTTCTTGAGTCTCATCCCGAACTACAACTTTATGAAAGTTCTCATTTCTGTAAACCCTATTCAGTATTCAAGTCACCTTCCTGAACTGTTGTTTACACATGTATTATAGAGGAGATGAGGATATAAATATGTAGCCACCTGGATGGCAGAGAGGACTAATAATGGATCTGTTTCATCATTTCATTTATGTGGGTACTGTGAAAATGCACACAAACAAACAAAACAGTATTTGTAAGAGTGCTAAAAGGATGTCTGACTGATAGAGTAGATACAGTGTTTGTACTATCTGCTGTCTTACACTTGATTTATTGCCCTCCCAGCGAGTGACATAAAAAAAAATAAAAAATACCGCATCTTTAAAGCAAGAGGTTGTTATTCTTATTTTCTGCTCAGTTTTGTCTTTCTGCACCTCAGTGATATAAGAGCTGCTGCAGAGCTGGAAAAATAGAAATTACACCTTATCAATTGACCCATCCTGTAACACCCCGCTTGGTTACTGTTGCCAAGGCCTTCCAATCTAACGCTGCATCTTTTGCATTTACAACATTTACAGAGACACTTTGAATTCTTAAAATAACATTTGAGATCTTAAAATACAATAGGGTCTTGGTTTCATTCTAACGCTGACAATAAAGAGGCGCTTAATTTACAATGGTGCTCATTAAAAACAGCATTTTGTCTGCCAGTATCAATATTCTATAAATCAGAAGTAAATCAATGTATTTTAAAGGCTGATATGCACTGATTAACCATAACATTTTGAGCACTGACAGGTAAAGTTGTATTAATGTTGATTATCTCATTACAATGTGACCTGTCAGTGGGTGGGATATATTTGGCAGCAGGTGAACATGTAGACCTCCACGTTTATGCGTTATGAAGAGTATAGAGATCTGAGCAACACGGAAGAAACTGAAGATGTAAATACAGCTTGAGTAATAACATAACAGCATCAAAAAATATCACCTCCAACAGGAACACCATACACCGATACTTAGAAGTGAGACTTTTCTGTTATTGTAGCTCATTAAAAATTAAAAACAGAATGAAAGACCATGTTTATGGCGTGTCGAATAAGCCCAACATGAGTTTGTTCACAGCCTCTGTTGTAGGGAACTCATTTATTAATATTCACTCACCCTCAGGTTGCAGAAGGACATGCATTTACACCATAACATTATGACTACTGACAGACAAATTGGTTTTAATAATTATCTCATTACCATGGGACTTGTCTATGGGTGGGATATATTTAGACCTTGAAGTTGATGAGTTGGAAACAGTAAAAGTAGGAATCTGAGCAATTTTGATAAGGGAGAAATTGTGATGTCCGAGCATCTCCAGATTTTGTTGTTCATTCACACATATACAGACCAAACTAAAGACTTATTAGAACGCTATAAATAAGTAACCTGTGAGTGTCTGATCTCTTGGGATGTCGTTAAATGAAAAAATAAAAAATACACTCTCCAAATATCAGCCTAGTGTCTTAAATGTACCTGTGCAAATATCAAAAAACTCTCTTTATCTTTATTTCATCTTCATCGTTAAACTTCATTTAATAAGAAATTTACACACTTTGACATTTAGGCATAATTTCAGCATGTTGGTGAGTGTGAATCAGCTTATATATTATATATATATGGAATTGAGGGATGAATGTAAACAGTGCAAGGCATCCTACACTGATGAAAATAATAAATAAATTTACAAAATTGCTTATGGATCATTGCTCTTCTGGTTGGTGACACATACTGACTGAAAGCAAATCTCCAAAAATCAATGAACCACAGTTTTCAAGTGTGTGCAATCCTGAAAACCATTGTTTGTGAGCTAACAACTGTATTATTTCAAAAATTATACCTTAAAGCAGACGGTAAATGAAAAGAGCAGTAAAAGAGTAAGTAATTTTGCTGGTAACCATAGTAACAGTAAGTGCCTCTGTTTCCGTTTCCAAGAATCTCCAGCCAAATGCATACCACATACTGTGTATTACACATACAGTAGTGGGGGGGGGGAAAGTGTTTTAAACGCCCTTACATTTTTACAGGTTTCAAATATAATGACATTTTTTTATATGTCAAAAGGTGTGGTTGCGTCAGAAAGACTCAAATGCATTTTTTTTTGTTCGTTTATTAACAAGAAAAAACAACAAAACTAAATTATTGACAGCTGCATCATATCATGTCCTGGATGTGTTTCATTATCTTACTGAAACATCCAGCTTTGACCTCGATGGAACAGAGCATGTGCAGAAGGGAGCATGGGGGTTTGGAGAATGCAACATTACTTGGCACAGTTCAATGATTTGAGAGTGATTTTTAATGCAATATATCATAAATGTATGGGCTGAACTAAAGGTTGTTTTCCACCTCTGTATTTCCAGAATGCCCTATGTGATCATTTAAGATGCTCTACAAAGCCGAAGCCCCAGGTTTATCACCAGGGAAACAATTACCTGGCAGCAGCCGGCAGATGTTTACAGATATGAATTTTATATTTTTACATAAAGTCTCAAAATATTTGCAAGGTATCTAGAATAACCCTGCTTATTAACTCATTTCAGTGTGTCAAACATGCTAAAGCACCTGTTATTTTTTTTTAGCTGAAAACAAAAATGTGTGTGAAACTGCCTCATAGAACAGACCAGATTTATTTCCAGGTCTCCCTCTCAGCTCTTAGACTAAACTTCCTAAGCTGCGTATCTGTGTTTAATGGATGTACAAAGGGAACTCTGGCCCACACTCCATCAGAGTAGGTGGCAGTAATGCACATTAAACACCATGTGGCCCATTACCACGAGACAAAAGAAGAAAAAGCCTACATTAACTTTTCTTCTCTGTGCTTTCAATGGTTGACTGGATGCTTTGTATGATTAGGTGGAGTCATTAAAGTACGCAGTGGTCAAGGGTTTTTATAAGAAGAAAAAGAGTAGAAGAGAGCCCCCATAAATGCTTTGTTGAAACCTCAATCCTCTGTTGTTCTGCAGCTGTGCCTCGTTTCTTTTTTTGGAATATTTTTATTAGAAAATTTGCACTGAAAAGGGCAGATATAAATGCACGCAAAACGGGGTAAAGCTCCAAATCCCTCTTGCCTCAGTCTGTTAAAAATGGGCAAAGGCTTTGAGTTTTTAAGGGCATTAAACCCTCTGTTGCTCTGTGGCTATCCATATATGAAATTGTATAAATAAGAGCAAAAAGGAAAAAGCCAGTGGAGCAGCGCCATTACTAAGTTCTTGTGTTTTATTATGTTCTAATAACCAAACAGGTCTGAGGGGAGACCTTACACAGGCTGAAGCCAGCACACCCAGGGTTTGTAATCAGCCTTTAAAATAAATAAACCATGATTGCATCCCCTGCTCTGTCTTTCCGTACAACGCAAATAGGCTACAGGAATCAGATCAACTGATATATTAGCGGAGATAAGATCCTAATACATTTTAAATGCAGGAGGATGATAGTAGGGGAGGGTGAAGAGATATTTATCACCACAGAGATCGAGGAAGAAAACAAACTAACTCCCATGGAGGGGCAGTGAGGCAGAAACTGAGCGCCAGAGCAAAGTCAAATAAACTACATGAAATCGACCGCTTGGTTTTCACATGACTATTGCTTTGTTCTGTAGCGGCAACTCATTAACACCAGAATCTGAATCTATATTCTAGCTCGGGGGTCAAAAAAAAAAAAAGACCTCAGGGAGGGAACCTGAGGATGGTCAGAGTCTGTAAATAATGGCTGCAGTTTAGGGAGTTTGGACAGTGATGCACACAAAGGGGATGTCGCCAGGAAGTGAAAAGAGGTAAGATGAAAAGGTGGTTCTGTGATCGATCACAAGGAGCTGAAAAGTACAGTTTCCAACCTAGGGCTGTTCCACTCCATTCCTTCAAACTTAATTTATTTGAGAAGGAGAAAAAGGAGAAGGAGAAGAAGGAGAAGAAAGTCTCTAATGCTTGTGTATCCAATATGTGGTCCAAGGCTACAATTAATGAAATATTAGGATTTAAAGTGATTTAATTGCAGAGACAGAATAAGAAATACCACTGCTGCTGTTTGATTTGACATATTTTACACAGTACATCTGCATGTCAGATATGGTTCTGGTTCTGGAGTCTCAGGACTGAACTACTATCTG
>JAPTYQ010000029.1:18437879-18451753 GCA_029814465.1 Ostorhinchus cyanosoma
TCCTGCAGAACACAAAAGTAATAACATCCCAGAAAGTATCAGTACATCTTTTACTACTGTTCTAAGGTTCACTCACTTAAGGTCTTGGTTTGCACATGCAGAACGGTGACAGGATCGGACTGGTTTCTGAAGCAGTATGTATTTGAAGTACGCTGTTGCCTATAAAGTTGGAATAAAATAATTTGACCTTTTCTCATGAAATAATGGTGACAACGTGATTAAATCTTGGTAAAATCAATGGACCTGGTTAAATGTGATTACTGATGGGTAGAAATAGAAATTAGGGCTGCACCTAACAAATATTTAGAGTAATCAGGTACTTTACTGAACAGTGATCGGCCATGACGAGGTAAAAGAAATCTTTCAGCAAGCCGTACATCATTCTGGCTGTGATTTTAGGAAATTACCCATGCAAATCACAGGTGCACAGCTTGTTGCCTAAATCTATACTTGTCACAATTATAATAACCTAACCACACATTCGACCACAGCTATAATTAACAGAAACTTAGCCCTCTGCAGGACTAACGTTATTTTAAGGTACATTTATGTTAATCTCATTGATTTGTGCCAAGTTATTTATTTTATCTCAGGTCTTCCGTTCCATTCTGGGTGTCTTTGGAGAAGATTGGAGGTGTCCTGTGGTGGTATGGTAGGGCTGTGTCGCAATGGATACATATCACAGTGTTCATCTTACTGTTCAGTCTAAAATGCTTCCACCCTTTTGACATTTTCTGCTTCTGATTTTACTTCAAATACAAAAACAGCATTGACAGACAGGCTAAGAAAAATGGATATTAGAGCCATTAATGTACTTGAATATTGTCTCGTTCATCCTTATGCACTTTATGGGTTTGTTTGTCACACATGAGACAGTACAGATTTTATTTTATTCAACTGGTTGCTGATTAGAATAACAACTTTAAGTAAATATAAATAAATATGTCTGGCATTAGAACATTTAACAATGAGCAAACAGGAAGCCACTAGACCACTAATCTGCTTTGGTACTTTACTGAACTTACATTGTTCTGACATTTAATTTTTACATTTATTTATATGTGCTGTCTCCTCATTTTAAATGTCATTCTTGGCCCATTATGGGATTGTTGATGGTTCTCTAGGAATGCAAACATCTTGTGAGTCACAATATCAACTGGAAGCCAAAACCTGAAACGTGGCGTCAGAGCTGCACTTCAGTCACAGAAAAACATCCTCATGTCTGATTGAAAATGAGCTGTTGCATCAGTTAATCAGATGATAATTTCACACAGATTGTCAGCTCAAACTGAATGAATGTGCAGTGCAAATTTGCTCCGTGCTTTAACGTACAACGGTGCAGCTTTGGGTTAAATCCTTTGGTAATTTTGTCCTTTAGTGAAATCACTCTTGCGTGTATATAAGTAAGGAATGTCAGTAAACATTTAGATTCTTTAATGAGTAAAAGAAGCTATACTCCGCAGTGTTTATCCATGTTACCTGATGTGACATTACTATTTTAACTGTAATGAGTGGGCCCATACTATCAAACTCTGCACAGAGAAAGAACACCTACACTGCTGCCCGTGAAGTCAGAGTGAAATGTTATGAAATGATTAAGACAGAGTGTAACAAGGACTCAGGATGTAATCACTGTATCTGGGGGGGGGCTGATCTGCCTTGGTGGAGGTCTACGCTCTCCAAGTGCTTTTCTAGTTTGATAATTTAGTCTGTCTTCATGCATACTGTATGACATGAGTTTTGGCAAGATTGTGTGTTTTTACTTCCTGTTATTTCCAGCTCAGCTCCTACAGTAAGTCTAAAATACACTGTGTTCAAGTAAAACATTACACTTATACTGTTAAGCATAAAAAAAAAAAAGTGCCATTGAAACCCATTCAAATGAATATATATAAATAAAGAACACATTGTATTTGCTTAGCGGTATTCGTGTGACAATTTGACAACCACATAAAAATAGTAAAGCATTAAAATCAATGTTGCTACTACTAATTGCCATGACAGGCTGTAAAAATTCAACACACACAAATTACTGCATTGTATATTGAAAGTAATTATTTTTTATCTGGTGCCGTCATGACAAAAACCTGACATTTAAATGGCTAAAATACTTAAAAATTATTTATTGTTAGTGTATCAATAATTAGGTCACATGTAGGTGAAAAAAATAGCTCATGGAAAGAATATTGATGTGTATTATTGTTTTAGAGCTTTTTTGTGCTTAGCAGTAGAACTGATGAATATTAGAACAAACCCTGAGGGTTTAATATGAAAATAACAGGTGTGTTGAAACCATTAACATAATAAAGGCCAATAACATAATATTTTGCCCATTCTTAATTGTAATCAAGCCAGTAAAAGTAACCTACCATTAGTGTAATATAAAGTTTGAGCCAATAACATATGTTATTACATTATTGGCTGGTTGTTAGGTTTATATGGAAAAGCACATTTTTCATCTAGGATACATCCCATGCTATGTTATGGTTGTAAGAGCCAGTTGAGAATTATTTGTTGTTTAAAATTTGCTTTGACATGTATATTCATAATTTCATGCCTGGGAGGAATATTGTGTAATTCAGTAATGTGAAGTTCAATGATGAATTAATATAATGACTGAGCAGCACACTATGACCATTTTTGAAGAGCAAACTGTGCAAACACTGCAAAAAATAAAATGACTAAATAAATATTTTATTTCCAAGAAATCCAGTCATATTTATGTATTATTATATTATTGGCTGCAGTACATTTTCAAATGATTGTTTTAATGATAGGCCAATAATGTAATAACCAGCCAGCAATGTAATAGCTTGTTATATTATTGTAACCTACTATATAATTAGTTTTATTACATTTAAAGTGCTCAAAATGAATAAGTTGCTGGCCATTATTACATTATTGGTTGCTTCAAGGTAAAATAAAACAAGCATACTGTAGTGAAACTGCTGAGACTGGTCATGCTAGTTACTGTTCATTATTTGATATCACCCACAGTTTTATTTACGTTCTTCAGGTTTTAACAAGCTACAAGTCAAGACCTAGTCTGAACTTTTTGTGACAGAGAAACTGAAGAAAGAAAAAAAAAGAGCCAACAAGATGGAACATATGGAAAAATAACACGAATCACACAATATGCATGATGGGTGACCCCATTACAGATGAAGCCCACACTATCCGCAATATTATGAATAAACTGGATCACCCGTTTCACCTTTTATCCAAATTACAATAAAAAAAAAATCAAAGTGTAAGTAGTAGTTGTTACAAATGTTATCTTAATTTTATGCAGCTCTTGTGTGTAACAGATGACACTTTTACCAGTCCTCTACAATGAATCAAACCACACATATACAACCAGATACGCAGCCCACACAGTATTCCAATTCGTGTTTCCTGTTGTTTTCTCTCTTGGTCCTTTGCCGTTTCAGGCCTCCAGCCCACCAGAGCTGAGAGTGATTGGATCAGACATCACCATGCCTGAAAGTCGCTGCAGACTCAGGACAACAGAGCACCAAAACGCATGCACACACGCTCATCTGCAAGCGGCAACATGCACTTAAACACATTAACACGCTCAAGACTAAATGATTAAAAAGGCATAAATATCAGTGGATTTAGAGGCTTTTAGCTGCTCCAAATGACCCCTAGGTAAATCAGCATTTCATATTCATAGACTATCATCCAAGTAAAAAAAATTCTGCTTTATTTCTACCATCTAAAGATAGCACAGTCAGTGATGGTGAGCATCAAAGCACAGCAAAAAACACTGCCACAGTATGAAATGCCAGAGGTGCTTATTTAACGCTGAATTAGAAAACAACTTCAGGGTTTTCATCATGGTACAATGTTCAATAGCAGGTCAGTGCACTTAGGAATAGAGCGGTATCTCTGATTCTGCAGCAGATGTGTTAAAAAAACTGACATTTTGCAAATTTTTTCTGATATTAAATCAACACTTATCATTCATTTGACCCTTTCTCAGCAGTTAATACAGTTGATGATGTTTATTTAATTGTAGAAAATATCGGACGAGCAGCAGATGCTTAATACGAGGCGCTTCGTGGCAAATAGGAGCTGAATCCAAATGCCAACACACGGTACGCAGTCATGCATACTGTCTAAGGTGCTCACCATCATCACATTAATTCTGCAAAGATGCCGAGCGACAAGGGGACAAAATGCATAATATGATGCATTTAAGTACTCAACGTTGCCATGGATATTACAGAGTATGTCAGGGTTTGTTTTAAATGTTTTATCTTTTCAGGCATGAAAACAGGTCTCCCTGCAGTGCATACATAAAAACACCGGAGTCGAATAAATATCTCACATTAGCTCGATAACGCATATATATTATATCCAACTTGTCACATGGGAAAGAAGAAAAGCAGCAGTTTAGTGCATGACTCATTCTGCACTGTTGAACCAGCCCATTTTTTATTTTATTTTCTGCTCATTTTATCACATTAAACAAGCTGACCATCAGACTGACCTCTCACTGACTGGAAATGCACACTGAAGTAGACCCGGAAAACACATGAGCACAGTGATATGCAACAGTGATAGACGCTTCATCTATAGAAATGCGGAAATTGTGTGATACTGGTTTTGATCGTTTCACTTAAATGGGTTAAAAGGAAACTGCCAGGAAGGTCCATAAATGTGTATTCCCTCCATCCCTGTTACAAGTCATACTGTATTTGCCGGTGAAACACAAGCAAAGGTGAGGCATTTGTGTTCTTCTCAGTAAAATGTCAGCTACAGCTTCACATGAGTGCAGCATGTTTTTAAGACGTACTGTTCACGAGCCAGAAATATGACAGACACTCGAAAATGCCACAGAAAATATAGTGGCATGCTATCAGCCACTTTCCAGACAGAAAAACATTATAGCCGAGGGATTAAATCCACACTCCAGCCCTGAACACACCGTGCTGCATTCACAGCCGTGTCAAAACTGAACACATTAGCACATTATTGATTGGTCTTTCTTCCACTTATTTACCTGTGAACTTTGATAAATATGGTATATATATCATTAATAACTATAAAGAGGCACATATTAAACACTATGATGATTCTTATGGGCGAAAAAGTCACTCATTTTTCTGTGTTTCAGGATGAGTCATGATCTTTTTTTTTTTTTTTTATTCCTGCCGACATGACCACAAAGCTTAACCTGATTCAAAATAGTTTTCTTGCCATATGCTGCATGAGCAGAGACATATTGTATAGGCTATATTCCACAATTTATGGAATTAATTAGGTATAAATACACTATTTTAGATTAAACAACCCTCTACAAATTCCCAAAATCCTACCCACAAGCTATGGGTGACTATATTTACATGTCTAAGGGGATGTTACAGATACATTTGGAATCAAGAGCACCGATGGGAGCTACACTTTTAGCTCGTTCACATGCACTCAAAAAAAAATTAAATCACTATCTGATTTGTGGAGTTATCAAATTACTTAATTATTTAATGGGAGTTTGAGAAATTGGATTAACATGCCTAGATTTCTCCCCAATATTCTGATGTCATCGTGCATGTATACCTGTTAATCTGGTTTATTTTGTTCTTTTACATCCGTTAATGTGTTAAAAAATAAATAAATAAAAAATCGTTGAAGGTAATAACAGGCAGTTTGAGTTAAGAACGAAAGACATCCAATAATAGACTGAAAAATATGAACCAGGGTTTTTTGATTATCACATTTCCAAAGTGCATGTAAACGCGTCAGATCTGATTATTACAATTATTTGATTACTCCCAGTTATCAGATTTTTACGATCATGTAAATGGGCTCGCTGATGACATAAGTGTACTAAAGTGGCTAAGCATTAAATTTACTGTCTCAAGAGTAAGAAACCTACACTTCATGAAGCTGTGATGATAAATGTCACCCTGTTTTGTTGTAGCTGTGTGTAGCATGAATCAACGAGCTCTGAAAATCAGAAAGTGCACTTGAGACCTCCTGTGGATTTGATGAACTGTGGATGTAGCCGACTCTTGACACTCCAGACATCTGCAAGTGCAGGGTGTCTGGACTTTTAGATTCAACCAAAGAGTGATGTGTCACTTTTTTTTTTTTTTCTCTTGAAGGATTCTCCTTGGCTGCACTCCCCTTTTAGTGTCTGACAATGCTTTGCCATCTTCTTATCAAATGCCTCAGCTCCTGACAAACAGGTCCAACTTGTCTTAAACTTAAAAAAAAAAAAAACAGTAGAGGAGCTCATGAAATAAATGCAATGGAAATAGTTGCCACGAATACAGAAAAGGTAAAGCTGCAAAGCAAAAAAAAAAAGAAAAAAAGGAGACTTCTGCAACCTTTAAAGTTTCTCACAAAGATATCAGCGTGAGACAAATAGAGCGGTGGAGGGAAAAAAAGAAAGATAAGTCAGTCATTTCCTTTGGATCTGCGCTTCGATGTTCTCATTTTTTACACCATATCTTAACTGACATTTTCAATCAATACCTTTTCACATTTCGGTGGCGATAACCAGTCTGACAGCATAATGCAGTAGAAAATATGGATATTAGTGTTTTATGGAACTTTTACAGCTTGTACACGAATTCACAGACAACACATCATCTTTCCTTTGTTTTTTACTGAGGTGTGAAAAAGTAATATCTTTCAGGAAATTAACTCTTCTCTACCTGTTATAATGTGTTAGAGGAAAAGAGAATGTATTTCACTGTTATGTATTATTCATTAACCAATTTTCTTCAGATGTAGTTAGGCTGCAGCACGCGCACACACACACACACACACACGCTTGGGAAAAGAAAAAACAATCAGTAATGTCAAGGTTTTAACCTAAAAACAACGCAGACTTCCAGCACCATATGCTGTGTTTAAGTGGTTTCATTTACTCAATAAAGTTGGTCTTATGTTTCCAGTTTGTCTGTTCATCCATCTGTTTGTAAGAAAGATTTAAAAGAAAAAGAAGAAAAAAAAAAAAACTAAAATACTGATATTGATGAAATTTGGTAGAAGAGTCGGACACGGGCCAAGGTTGAACCCCTCGTATTTTGGAGTGGATTCATAAAAAGAGACTAAGCCTTGGATTTGTTTTCCTGCCTTTAACACTACAGAGCCCCAGGCAACAGTTAAATAAAAAATAAATAAATAAATAAAATAGCGTATTGGATCCACGGGTTCTAGAGGTGGTTGTTTTTATGCTGTTGTGTATCCGTGCATGTTGTACCACATTAGTCCAATAGTCACCACCCAAGCGGTCTGGCCATAGCAACATCACTGTAAGGGTATTGTGTTCCAAAATTACCAATATCTCTCAAAATATTGGTTCTATCAATTTGCCGTTTTCGCTAGTCTCTTCCTTGAGCAATAATACATTAGTATGCCAAACTGCAGCTGTTAGCGCTTTCCGGATTTGGTGTGAATCCACGGATACGCACACATGCACGCACACAGAGGCCACTTGGCTTTTATAATATAGATTAAATACACCATCCCTAATCTGGGGTTGGTTAGCTGTTTGATAATTTTGTGGTATGAGCAGAGGAGCGGACTATTTAATGCAGAGAACAACCCTGCCTTAACTCATTTTGTACTTTGAAACGTGGCTGTGATCATAAGAGGAGGCACAGCAGTAGGAGGGGGAGAATTTTCCAGTCTTGTTAATTTATTTCCAGCGCCGAGGAAGATACGATCAGAACATATCGATTGCCATGGTACGTTCGTCTTAATTCAATGATGCAACTCAGAAACAACCTTGTAACCTTTCATGTTTTTTTTTTTTTTGTACCTCATTCTTTTCGAAATAGCACAGCTGATCTTCACAGTTCACACGTTCACCGTCTTCAATTCTGAATTAGTTTATTTTAATTATTACAGCCTCTAGATCGCTGCGTATCTCATGTGTAAAACCTGGGCAATAGATTTGTCACATTGCCAGAATGAAAACGCATCTGTGTTTGTGGAAAAACCGCACCCTCATTAGATGTGCATCAATTTGCACTGCTCTTGGGTGGACTGCGCTGGTCATTATTGAAATGAATTCACCACATTAATGCTCATAAATTTCCATATTATTAGTAGGTCACCAAAGAACTGGACAATCAACAACAAGTTTTTAAAATACTTGAATAGGCTTAATGTAGTGTGAGGCCCATCAGACTCCTGCAAAATTCATCCTTAATAACTAGATTTTTAATTCTCTATTGGAATAACAGGGGAGAAACTAACTCTCTTCTCTCTACATCTAAGAAGGATGCCTTAGTTTTTACCATTCTACTAGCCAGGAGACTAATATTGACCAATTGGAAATCAACCGTATCTCATTCTTACACCCACTGGATAAAAGACACCCTTTATTGTCTGAGACAAGGATAAACAGACTTTCAGTAAGAGCTCAGCCAATTAACTTAGAAGAAGACAAGACCCATTCTTCCAACTCATTAAAAAGGGAGAAATCTCCCACTCTCACTTTCTGATTGAACTATGTTTTGCAGTTTGAAGGAGTATTAACTATTACATAGAGTGGAAGTAGAGACCTCATTTACAGTGCTGTACAAAAGTCTTTACCACCTTTAGCTTTGTTGTTTTGGCAGGGTTGAAATGAGCATGCATATTTATTTCTCATTCTCTTTTCTTCTGATCCAACAAGAAAATACAGGAAATATGCGCCGCACAAAAAACTCAACTCAAAAAAGTCACTATTTTGTGCGATCCCTGACCCCATGACAAGAAGCAGCACAAACAATTACAAACATATGACGTGTAGAATGAAATCTGGTATAAAACATCAGAAAATTCATGCAACAAGTGGCGCCAAGCACAACAAACCCCGCCCCTCACATGTATTGCAGCTTATTTTGGCATTGATCCAACTGAGGCCCAACCCAATTCGGTATGAATTCAACCAATAGTTTTAGACATTTGAAGTTTTGCCTATTTTAAGTCAATGGGAAAATACGATTTTAAAAAATGTATAAAAATTTGGACTTTGACCTACTTTTCCCAAAATGCAATGAGATCTATTCTGGGTCACTGGCAATTCTTAAACCAAATTTAGTATGAATTCAACCAATAGTTTTGCTGCTAGAGTGTTAACAAACACACACACCAAACCAAAAACAATACCCCTTTGCCTCCCCTTCAAGGGTGGGGCAATAAATCTCATTATCTGAACAAAAGGGTTAAAGACATGTTAAATGCAAAGTAGAATCACACTAAATACTACTACTATATATTTGTTTTCACAGTTCACGTATATGCAGATTGGATCTTAATACAGACTGAGACGTTAGTATGTGTAGTGATTACATCTGTAAAAATCCAAGAAACCGAAGTTTTGCAAAGTAATGTACATAAAAACAATGTGATAGAAATAAAGGCAAATTTAGTCATGTAGAACTCCTCGAATAGTTGAAAGAACCATGATAAGAAACTTGAATCACTGTGGTAAATGCAGTTTTGGAACTCAACTGACACTTTTAGAATGTGTTTTTTTAAAATAAAGGACACGCTCATGTTTTTTTTCCACTTATTATACATGCTTTGTGGATACTATATATTCTTTAGATCCTAAGAAATCAAGTTCCAATAACAAAGTTTTGTGTTAATTAAATGCATCATTGAGACCCCGCTTGAAACATCTGGGATCATCAAAAGGATACGCTTCTCAAACAGAACTGACAAACCATTGTTCCAAAACATCCATTTCCACAACAGAAGCCACACTTTCAGACATTTTATCCTGGAAATGTAGTTTTAATTTAATAGGAGCGTCAATAATTTATGCTTTGAGATGTTTTCCCCTCTCAGCCTGGCTGTCACGCTAAAATGAGATCCCGCCATTGTAATGCGTCTTGCACCAAAAACAGCCTGCATTATGTGCTGTGCAGAAGTATAATTACTAGAATGGCATCACTGATTAAAGCGATGGCTGAATGCTTCCACACACCTCCGAGTCACCATTTAGCGGTGATAAATCCAGACTCAGATGAGCAGATTCTCATTTCAGACACCAGAAGACTCAACAGAACGACAGTTAACGTTGAAGGCACAGTCTGAGAGAGCGGGGTGAATAGAAAACAAGACATAAAAAAAAAAAAATCAAGTAAAAGCAAATGGGACATGGATAGGGCTTATTGCTCAGTATAACATCCAGCTGGGGCCGGAGAGAGAGTGGCCGGTGGTGTCTCTTCAGTCTGCTCATTATCTGGGTGCTATTCTCTGTCTGTATTATTCATGGCTCTGCACAGGCCCTCTTGTGTCCGGGGCCCTGGGTGGCTGCTGTGCCGACGGTGCTAATTGGCAAATGGACTGATCTTAATCCTGCCTCTGATCCGTCGTTTCCCTCGCTGACTCAGTGCCGCTGCCCAAACCCAATAAGATAACCACTGGGGTTGCTCATGCATCCTGGATCGATTGCGCCTCACATCGTAATGTTTATTCACATTTCCTCTGATTTTCACAGATGAGGTAGTGTTTGGGTCAGAAAGTGCATGGATGAGGCGGTTGCAGCGAGCCCATCTTCCCGCTGTGCGCTGAATGTGTTACACGGTGAGAAACTGCGCCTGTTTTTATACATACACTGAACCAGTCTACTGGACCACATCACAACTGGAGCCACTTCTGACAGCAGACAGAAAGATGGGTGTTAAACATATGGTACGCAGTCCAAAACGGGTCTGTTGAGGCTGAGAGAGATGAATTTGTCAAAAGCAAAAATAATATTTAAGATATTAACCAATAAAGACCCAAACAGCCACCAAAAGCACAAACTGATCTAAAATGTTTAACACCTGTTGATCCACTAATCCTATCAATTCATGTAAATAATTGGTGTAAAATGCAGTTTGTCATGTTTTCATGGTCATCAGATATGACCCATTTGGACGTTCAGAGGCTCCGTGGTTACCGTGGAAACACCGTCATCTTCTACTACATTGATTCACCAGTAAAACCCACGGAGTCTGATAAATAGCAGAAGTCTTAGATGCTTGTTTTTATGTTCAGTCGTTGATATCCTTGCTGAAATAGTAACTTTTTCTTAAGTTTTCCTCTGTTGTAAAATAATTAGCCTTGAATTTTCATCACCATCGACATGATCAGGAAATTAAATATAGGGAAAAATACCTGATTTACAGTGGAAAATGCTAAATAGAGAAAATATTGAAATAAATGTGATAAATTACTCAGGAAAGGTGAAATAGAGAAAAATTCACGGGAAACTGCCACAAAAGTTGCAGTAGGTCTTTATGGGTTAATACTCAAGGTTGTCAAAATCATTTTAGTTCCCACATACAGTCCTATTAGATATCTAATGGGTCAGACTGATAAAATACTATTATAATAACCTAATAAATAATGACAAATCCAACTTTTTCCCTGTGTTTAGTGTAAAAAGAAAAAAAAAGTATGAAAAATGCTCATTTCACCAAAAATGTGAATAACCTGAACAAATATGAATAATGTGAATTGTCACATGAGAAGTGGAATTTTATCAATATTCTGTCTGTTTTGTGCATGTGTAGATCCACTGTGATCTGTAAGTTGTAATGCACATGTGTAAACAATAAGCTGAGATAATATTGTCAAAATGGCACTTATTTTTCAGGTTATTCATGTTATTCAAATTGTTTAAAGCATAGTTTGTAAATGTAAACACTTCCAAAATATAATTTTATGTTTTCTCTCTTCAAAGTTTAGGGTTTTTTTTTGTTTTTTTACATGATTCATAGCTTATTATATTATCTTACAAGACCAACCCACTCAGCTAAAATTCGTTTTATTTCCAACAAACATGAAATATCTCCAAACAATGCATTGATCCACTTCTAAGACTATTCTGACTTCTTCACCTCATCTTCAGCTTTCAGCTCCAAACCAGTGTTTTTACTACTTGTGTAAATCACTACAAAAGAATGAAAAAAAAATAAAATACACATCCCATGACATCTGACACAAATACTCACCCAAAGAGGGAACCCACTGTGTTTTCCAGAGGCACTATCAACTCTTTAGAAAAGGAGCAATTTTAGAAGAATTACCCACTAGAAGGACATTCACACTCTGCTGTGTACAACTGACCAGTGTATGTTGGACTGGACTTACAAGCAAATATTACTAAAAAAAAAAATTGCAATAAGGGCATTTGCTTAGAACTATTTTTTTTTTTTTTATCTATGGACGTATTAAACACATTCAATGCCACAATAGAACAGTGAATTTGGGATTAACACATATTACATCAGCTGTGCTCATATTATCAGTGTTACACAATGTTTCTCACCTTTTTGTTTTTAGACTATTTTTAACAGAAGAATAAAATATGAGGCTTTTGGGTTGATGAATGAAACAATACTTACATCAGCAGCAAAGAGAATGCATGTTTTACAGATGGTCTAACCTAAATGCATTATATATAATAATTAATTGGCACTAGAAAATAAAACAGGGGCAACTATGAAAAGCCAGTAACAACACAATGGAAATCACTGACATGCATTCAGTTGTTGTCCATATTTAACACTATTATAACCAGATGAGTAAATACAGACATCAACCCTAAACATACTGTGCTGCATTCACAGTTTTATGACAGATTGGAAAATGTCATATTGAATAAATGTAACTCAATTGGTTGGTTTTTGATGTATGGCCTACATTATCAAAATATGTACAAAAAGTGCTCCAGGCCTATAATAAAAATAGATCAATGAAATTAAACAAACTTAAAATCATTTACATGTTACACTTGTCAGCTACATCACTATACGGACTGAAATCCAGAACCACTTCTATTTACAAAATAGGTTCCAAATTGGTCAAAGAATTGGAACTGTATCCTGAATATGAAGTCATGAATTCCTATTATTCACCCATAAAGATCCAAACATCCATCCATCCGTTCAAAGTCTTCAACTGATGTAAATGTTTAACACCTGTTGATCCACTAATCCTATCAATACCTGTAAATAATTAGTGTAAAATACAGTTTGTCATCTTTTCATGATCATCAGATATGACCCATTTGGACGTTCAGAGGCTCCATTGTTACCGTGGAAACACTGTCATCTTCTACAACATTGATTCACTAGTAAATCCCATGGAGCTGGATCAATGACAGTGGATGGAGACACGTTGGTTTATGTTCAGTTAACCATATATTTTACTGAAAAAAATCACTTTTCCCTCCATTTTCTCTGTTTTTGATATAATAACATTCAACTTTCACTTGTGCTTTTATGGATATCAATCATGATCTGTAAATTAAGTACAGGAAAATATGTAATTTTCACTCAAAAATGCAAAATTCTGAGCATAATATTATAAGAAATGGTGATAAATAACTGAAGAAGTGAGCTTTTAGCTTTGCTGCCCCTTCTGCCTGGAATACACTTTGAGTGGAGTTGAAAATGCCAGAACTGGTGTCATTTTAATTTTTTCCCTCCGTCTTTCGGGCAAGGGAGCGAAAGTCAATCAGACAGTACCTTTGTTTTTAAATTGCTGTGACCTCAAAACTTTTGCACTTTATTAACTGCACTTTAAAAAAAAACTAACTTTTCTCTTATTACAAAATTATTACTGTTTTAATTTCTCGTTACTGTCTGTAAAACCTGTTTTCTTTCTTGGAGTGTGCTGCTAACCTCTGGGCCAGGTCACCCTTGTAAAAGAGATCTCAACCTCAATGGGATTTTATCTGGTTAAATAAAGGTCTATTAAAAAAAAAAAAAAGAAGAATTTAAAAAATAAAAGTAAAAAAAATCATTTGGGAACTGCAACAAAAATAGTACTGGGTCTTTATGGGTTAATGCGAGCAGTTTTCTTTGTTGGTTTGTTTTTCAGACCATTTTCAGGCCCCAGAATAATAAAGGTTTCACCCGACTCTGAAC
>JAPTYQ010000029.1:18508125-18518714 GCA_029814465.1 Ostorhinchus cyanosoma
AAAGAAAAGAAAAGAAAAGAAAAGAAAAGAAAAGAAAAGAAAAGAAAAGAAAAGAAAAGAAAAGAAAAGAAAAAGAAGTCCAACCCACCAGACATTACACATTTTAGAAGTTGATGCAGTTTTAGTTCAAAGTCATTTTGTTTGGATGTAAAAGAGTTTTACAGAAATAATGTTGTAAATTGAACCATTTGACCAAATACATTATTAAACATAAATCTTGACCCCTACATAATTATGTTTGGTCAGTTCATTCAAATAAAGACAATGAGCTCTAAAACCCAACTAACACAGATCTCAGTAGTCACGTATTTACTTAACATCTAAAATTAAATATTGAAAGTGCCATGGCAGATTTAGTAGGAAGACTGTAGAGGTCAGACAATGAGAAGCAGAAGTGGAAAACAATGATTATTCATAATTAGGTTTAAATTATGGTCAAGTGGATGATTATTGTATAATCCACAATATTGATTAACGCTTGTGTGCACAACAGGAGCACCTGAACACTTCTAATGTATGTTTCTAATGACACACATTAGACTTTAAAGACTCAAGTATTTAGGCGGTGACGTCTAAATGAGTTTTTCTCTACATCTAACCTTTCCTGAGTGATTTACTACTTTATTTTAGGTGGAAAATCAGGTATATTCCTATATTTAATTTACTCATTATGTAGATGTTCATAAAAGCTCCGAGTACATAACAAAAGTGAAGAAAAAGTAACATTAACTGAACATAAAAACAAGCGTCTTCTACCATTATCATGTTTCAAACTACGTGGGTTTTACTGGTGAATGAATTTTGCAGAAGATGATGCGTTTCCATGTTCACAACGGAGCCTCTGAACATCCAAATGAGTCATATCTGATGATGAAAAGCAGAGAAACTGCATTTGACCTGAATTATTTACATATATTGATAGCATTAGTGGGTCAGCAGTTATTAACCATTTTTAGATCAGGAGATGCTTTTGCTCGATGGCGGCTGTTTAGGTCTTTTCAAACCTGTTGCATTCAGGTCAAATTTGCCACAGTTAATCTTTAAGTGGGTTAATTCTGACAGAACACATGTCTACAACTGGGAGGATGATGAGCGTGAGAACATACAAATGACTACTTCCTCTCTCAATGAAAAATACAATAACTCATGAATCTGATATTTAATCATGTCAAAACAGTTTCCAATGCAGTGGTGATGCTTCTCTTTTTGAGGAAACTTATCTGAACTTGAGGCCAATACTAATAGTCATGCAATGTTGATGTTAGGTTTCTGTTTTTATATTTTAATTTGTTTTATTTATTTGATTTGATTGTTTCCTAAATGCTTTTATTGGTTGTTTTTATTGTGCTTTTATAGTTTCCTGTACAGCACTTTGGTCCACTGTGGCTGTTTTAAAGTGCTTTATAAATAAAGTTGGATTAGATTTAGTCAGTTCTCATTACATATAAAAACAGATTTTGAGTTTGAAAACAGCCACCACTTTAACTCTATAGAACTCCAGTTATTTCTAGTTGAACAAAGCAGCTTCTGTTTCTGTATGGATAAATAGTGTTTAACCTTTTAAGACCTACAACTATTTTGGGGGCAACTTTAATCTTCCTAAGCAATTTATCACTATTTATTGTTGTATTATCCTCTGCATTTGGCATATTTAAGTAAAAATGTTTTTTGTTTTTTTTTAAATTGACAGACCATGTGGATGTTCTTGAAACTTTAGAGTAATTCCAAAGATGATTATATCAAAACAGAAAAAGCTAAATATCATTAAACATATCTACAGTCAGTGTCATTTCTCAAACTACATGAGTTTTACTGTAGAATCGATGTTGCAGATGAGGTTTAAAAGATGTATGCAAAAAACAACCAGAAAAACTTGAATTTTTTTGCATGTACATTTTTGGTCCCCAATAGATAGAATACAAGAGTACATGTAATTCGGTTAAAAAAAAAAACCGCATTCTTACATAAACGCATGCTGCAACACAACCTTGACGATGGGTCTAGCAAAAACAAACGTGGCTAAAATGTACAAAAATGTGCTGAATGGTCCTTAAGAGTAAATAAATACTATATCAATACCCTGGAAAAAAAAAAACAAAAAAACAAAAACTAGAATTAATGCCAGTTCTGAAGCCAGTGAACACAACTCAGCAGTTTTCGAACCACGTCAGCGAAAATATTATGTGCTTAATAAAACGACACCAACAAATATTAATAAAATACATCATACTCACCCAAACCACCACTTTTCTTTAATATGTCTGCATCCAAACCCATTTCCTCTTCTCTTTCAGCCGAAGTGTGTAGAGAAAACAACTAAAATCTACAATAATTGATTTCAGCAGAAGAGTGGAGCAACAGGTGCAGTTAATTGGCTGAGCTCGCGCAGAAGAGCATTTTTTAAATAAACTTTATTAAACAACTACAGGCAACACACAATCCACAAAATATAATAAAAACACAACAAAGAAATGTAATCATTCCACTTTATTTATTTTTTTCCGTTTATTAGCCATTATGAATGGAAATACACTTTGGATTCACACCTGAAAATTATAAAATTAGGAACTTTTTTTTTTGTTCAAAATATGTTTATGAACATGAAATGTACCTGATAAAATAAAAAAAAAAAAGAATGATTATAAATTACAGTTGTAATGTGGAATTCCATTCTTCTCTGTAATTTCAATGGTGCTGGTTAATGTGTAAAATGGGTCCAAAAAAAAACAAACAAAAAAAAAAAGAGATAAATTTGTGATTCTGGTCACTGATTGCAAAATGTCTATGTATTTTTATGTCTACATATTTAGAATAACATAAGTTGGTGGCACATATATGTTAATATGCATTTTCTTGATCTTATTTTTGATAAAGTACAGAAAAGGTAATGTCCTGGATTTATACCAATTTCAATTAGGAAAGAAACTAAGAGCTTGTCTTTGTTAATAAAATGATGCAAATATGTTTATCGTTACATTAGTGATGCACAGTCATAGTGGTGATGGTAGTAGCAGTAGTGGGAGCCTGTTGGTGTATGAGCACATGCGTGAATGTGAGGCTTTGTAAAGCACTTTGGATACCATGACAGTGTGGAAAAAGCATTAGATAAGTGCAGTCCATTTAGTGTTAGTACTGTACAAGTGTTTTATATTTGTCCAGAAAGAATATAATGTTTACAATGACAGTGACATATGTAAAAATAAAAAAAAAGAAATGACTGAAAGCAGATGCAGTGGTCTTTTATTATTGTGTTGAATCTCTGGAAAAGCTCTGGGTCTGTATTTCTGACTGATTTGTTAGAGATATGTGGTTCTCAATGCAATAAACATAAAGATTACAATGCATAATGTAGATTAAAATACCAACAGCATAAAAAAAATAGTTCAAATGACTTCAACTTTAAACATCGCTCTACACCTACATGGGCACGTTGGAGAAAGGTTAACTGAAAATAGCAAGAAAAAAGCTCCTACACACTGTTTGACTTCACTTAACTTGAATTCAATGTTTCAGACTGAAATGTGTTGAATATAAACATTTACAGCAAAGGTGTCAAAGTCATTTTAGTGCGGGGGCCACATACAGCTCAATATGGTCTCAAGTGAATCAGGCTAGTAAAATAACAGCAATCAAAAGGAAAAATCACAGTGGCTCTACAAATAAACAAAACATTTAGTAGTTAAAATCGCACTTATTTTCTTAAAATATTTCATCAAATTGGATTTGATTGGACTTTATTGACCCCACAATATAGAAAATCATTGGTAAAGGTAGCAACAGGATGAAGTGTAAAATAATGTGCATGCATATACAAACAATACAAAAATAATAGTAATAAGTACTAAAACAATAGGCTATAAACACATTTACATAAGGAGAATTGCAGAATGTAATCAGGCTGTTCATGTTTGCTTAAGTTTTTCCCTTTTTTTTTTCAAGGAACAACTGTAAACAAACATTTTGAAGTAATTTTCCTTTTTCAAAATAAAATAAAGGGGAAAAATTTGATGTTTATACGTTATCACAGTATTTTACTTCCCAGACTCACTTGAGCTTTAATTGGTCTGTATTTGACCCCTTTGACTGTTAATATCTTCAGTGTAACTTTTGTATTTCAGTTTTCCGGAGTGGACCCTTTGGTGGGCTGGTTTTGGCCCATGGGGTGTATGTTTGACACTCCTGATCTACAGCATTGAAATACAGCATATTAACGCAGCTGTAAATTGGATCAAAGCCTTATATATCGGATTAAAACACAGACAGAACGTCTACTTTTATCCGTCACTTCTTGAAGTTCAGCAATTTGTCACAACACTTAAATCCACATTAAAAGTAAAGACCGACAGAAGATATCAAGTATTTTATTTTTATCTTTCCGTCTCAACCGTGCTCATTTACACACATCCTCACACGCTGTCAGTCGATCACACTCTTGCTCCCAAATGAAATTTGCTGTGGTCTCCGATAGCTGCAGGGTTTGCTGGTTTCTTAACAACTTAATTAAGCAAATCTCCCCTTTTTTCCACAGAGGTAATGAGCATAGTTTTACAGGGATTAAACAGTCTCCAGGGCTGAAAATAAGGCTTTATACTTAGGAATCTTATCTGCCTTTATCCACCCAGACAACTTTATATCCACAGGATTATTGTGTTAGCCTTACCATATTTCCTATTATTAATTTGCAAGGTATTAATGTTAAAAAGCTTACTGCCGCATTGCGCAGTCTGAGTATGTGCTTGGTAAAGGCATGAAATCGCCTTCTTGACTTGGATTAACATTAAAAAGCTGATAATTTATAATGTTTAGCTGGGGCAAGGCAAAAGCAAAGAAGCAAAGATATACATGAATTCAAATGGGAGAAAAGTCCAAACAACTGTCTTAAGGAGCAACAAGAAGCTTCCACGAGGGTCAGAAATATACAATTGATGTTAAACAGAGCTGAAACCTGGTGGCTATGAAGGCCGTGAGATTCACAAACTGTTCAGTTAATCTGTGCACTTTTATTTACTATTCTGGTTTTTCATTTAGTTGACTTTATGGAAATATAGGCTCTTTACTGCAAATGTACAGTATGGAATAAATTAAAGAGATGGTTGCACAGATTGAAAACCCACACATTTTAATATTTGTGCAGCTTTTCAAGGCTCTAATTTTCTTATTGATTTCAGAAACTGCAAAACAAAAGATCGTATGTTGTCTCTGGAGCTTCTTATCCCACCGTGTTTGCCTTAGTCGAGGTATCAAAGTTTATTTACCGAATCTTGAACACATTGTGGGGTTTGTTGTACTTTTTTCCTTGTTTCACTTTTAGCCTGTGAAACATGGAAGGATCTAGTGTTCATTTGCGGATCACTAAACAAACTCTCTAAAACTCTCTCGGATTTGCTTGAAAATGCTGAGCTGAAAACAGGCCTGAAATGTTGACTCGTCTGGATTAGCGGCTCTCAGAAGACACCGACGCTACGAACATGACGATCTTGCAGAATATGATGCAATGTTGTACGTTAAAAGCTACATCATTACTAGCAGCATTGATGGGATTTCAGTTAGTATTCAATGTAGCATATATCATAATATTCACTTTTTCAGACAAAATACATGATCTAAGTCTTTTTTGCTCACTTTGAAAAATAATTGGCATATGTTCGCATTGGTTTTTCACCGACATTTAAGTAGTTTAACATTTTTTTCCTCATTTTTAACATGTGTAGCATTTGTGGAAATACCTTACTGACAAAAACTTGACCTTGATCTTCACTGTTTTTTCTACTTTTCATTAAAAGACCATTATTTTTTTTTTTACAAGGAGTAACAAAGGGAATGGAGTTATTTAGTAATTCTTTGTGATTATGAACATAAATATTGCACAGATTTTCATTTCTGCCTCTATAAGTGAACTGTCTACTTTTGATTCATCTTTCTGTTGTCATTTAATCTGTTGTTTTATTGGCATTAAAAGACAAACTTTCTCCAAATATACATGAAAGCAGCGTATGACTTTCAACGCTAATTTTTCTTTAAATTTGTAAAACCCCAGTGATATCCAAATTATCACTAATCCATTAGTCTTTCAGGGCTTATGTATATAAATCCCTTCCCTCACGGTGAACAACTTTGAAAATGACTTCATCACAAACAGTCTGTACATACCAAACCGATACGTCACTCAGGCCTTTTCGGAATTTTGTTGCAGCAACAAACATGGAGACGACAAGCAATGAAACCGTGTCCACTAACAGGTCAGAAGGAATCACTGAAAGTCAGTTGTCATTTTGTAATATAATGTGTGATCATGAAAAACAATACTTACTACATCAGTTTCATGACATTTTTGGAATATGTAATGGTGTAGGCTTAGGCTGAATCCCAATTCACCCCTTGCCCCTCCCACTTACCCTTATCCCTCTGTTTTGCATGTACACGTGAAGGGGTAGCGCTGTCCCGACTGTCGATTAGACAGCGGTGAAGGGCTAAGGCGGGGGGGCCATATGACCCTCGAAACTGAGATTTTCTAGGCCCACACTATGAACGGAGTAGGAGAAATCTCCCATAATTCTGTTCAAATCATTGGCAAGATGGAGGTAAACAGCCAAAAAGTGCAGCAGTGTGATGAAAGAAACACACAAATGTACGTATTTTCTTTGTAAACAACTTAATCATTTGATCGACCGTTTAGTGCCGTTTCAATGAGTTATAGATCGCATTTCTGTGCTTTATAGTTGATAACTGAAAAAAAAAATGACCAAAGCCCATGGAACAGAGACGCTTACAGCTGCTGACAGCATGGTGAATACGTTCAGAAACAAAGTCTTCCCATTTCTTAATAACTTCATCGATGACTGCTGATGACGTAACAGGTTGCGAAGGGTTGTCCCATTTCATTGGGGAATGTTTCCACCCCTAACCTTTGCAGCTCCTTTCCAAGGGGTAGAGGTAAGGGGGAGGGCGAAGGGGTGAATTGGGATTGGGCCTTATCATACATGTCTCGCAACCATACAGGGGATGACTGGGCCTATCCGCTCACCCGCTCCTTACAGTTCGTGTATGATAGATAGAAAGAAAGAAAAAAATAGCTATTTAAGTCATACATCACTTTAAAAGGTTAAACATCTACATCAGCAAATTGGAAGAGTCACACTGCAGCACTAAAATTAACCTCACAGCTGAATAGTAAAACAGTGACAGTACTTTGACTATTTTTACATTTTGCTGATACTTCCATAACTTTTACTCATACTGGAGTATTTTCACAGTCATTTTACTAAAGTAAAGGACCTGAACACATCTTCCTCTTCTGACCACGTCCCTCGACTTTCTTCACCGCCTCTCAGCCTGTCTTTTACTTTTAAGTTAGACTTTTCCTACATTTTTCATCCCACTGCAACTCATCAGCCAATGACTTGAGGCTGAACTTGTTAAAAAAGATGGAGTGTAACAGTATTCTACATCAGAGATGAGAACAGTTTTCTCCTTCTGGGACTCCAAACCCCAGTAAACCCCACATACGGAAACTTTTTTTTTTTTTTTTTTTGACATTTTTTGGTTCAGTAGGCATTTCAGATAGTATATGCATGATGAGACTGCAAGACTAATTACGCTTCCCAACTATCTTAATGGATTATGAAAAGTAATAAGCTCTTACCAGGAGATAATTAGGATGTGTAAGTAGCGGAGTTGGGGAGACTGGCCACAGTTGATTATTACCTCTGGCTGAAACGACTCATGTTGAAGGGCAAATTACTTCAGCGTGTGAGCAGTAGCTACACACTTACTGGACTCGAGCCCCCTTTTGTGAAAGTCTTAATTGGTTGATGTGAAGATAAAGAAAGGATAAGCCCCCCCCGCCACACCCCCCCTACATGCACACAAAGATCCAAAGTCAGTTTCAAAGAGCCTTGTACTGGTCAAATTAAGTTCTGTCCAATTAAGGGTTTTATTATCACGATTCTACATCTGAACGCACTCAACAGCCCATGAACTCTACTAATGACGTCCACTAGGACCTGAACCGACAGGATGTTAAACGCTTCCCCCTGCTGGTATCAGGATAAAAGGTGCATATGTATAGTGTAGACCAGAGGAATCAAAGGCCACATGCAGCCCAGTATGATCTCAACTGGGCCGGACCCATAAAATAATAGCATAACCTATAAATAATGTCGTATCCAAACTCATCATATTTTGCTAAGCCCACTTTTATTAGTCTTTGGTACATTTATTTGTGTTTAGGCCTTTATAGTTCAAAAAGTTTGAATTTGAACCCTCCAGGTGCTGCAAAGCTATCTTTATATTCATTTTGTCCAAAATTTTGTGGATTTCTACAACCCATTTTAATTTCTGCTTCACTTGTGACATCATGACATTTGCACACATAAGGTCATGAGAAACTTCAGAACCACTGGAAAGAGACTCTTAAGTTACTTCCGAGATCAAGCCTAAAGAGTCCAGATTATTGTTGAAATGGCAGCGAAATAGAGCTTTCTTCATTTGATCGAGGTGTTGATTTCACACAGTGCAGATGTTGATACAATGACGATGTCACTTAAATATATGTAGCTTTTATTTATGCGGTTTGCGTCTACCTCAGTGTTAAGTATTGATAGATGTGGGTTTTTACTGTCTAGTCACTTTTATTTTGTCTTAGCTGCTTTTAATTGTTTTTAGCTGCCTTTATTTTTGGTAAAGTATGTTTTCTTTTATGATAAGCTTGAGTCGCACTGACTTGAAGAGCACCTTGAATTTCATCATGTCGATGCCTTAATGCAGAACTAAATTATAATACAACTTGAACATGATGATGCTGTAGACTTTATCTGGACCTCTTTAAATCATAATTGACCCCTGGATGAAAGGAACATGAATAATCCTTGATTATATGATGAATTGTTCATTATTGCTCCATTTCCATAAAAATTCTTAAACAGCAAAAATATGGAGAATCTAAGCCTTCTGTTAATTTTTAGCATATCTATTTCGGCACAAGTAAAATGGTTAAGCTTTAATGAACACTGTCTATGATCGCATTTAGAGGTGTCTCTGGTGATCCGGTGGATGTCCAGGGGCTAAGAGAATGTGTTATCTCTGTGGATGTGAAATTGTGTATTTTGCACGTTCACTGTGCAGTTTCAAATAACTGGAAGGAAAACTGTTAAATTTTTAAGTGTGTTAGTAGTTTAAAATCAAAAAGGCATTCGAGGATCTGCACTACACCTAATAAATGGATTAATCCAATCCAATCTGTTGTTTTGTCATTTTGCTGCACATAAAATGTAGTGCAAACACAATGAAGTTGTTTCTACACTGGATTAAAAAAAGAAAAAAAAAAGAAAGGAAAAAGCTAACATCTGATTCAAATTTACTGATATATTTACACAAGTAGAATTGCATTAAATAATAAAAACTACTGGCTACGAGTGCAATCTAGCAGTATTTATATACCCGAGAAGAGGTGGTTTTTGTAAGAAGTACTGAAGTGCAGATATGGTGTATAGTGGTTTTGTTTGTGATGGTCTGGGTCTGTAGCTGTTTAACAGTCTAGTGGTTCCACTGATTCTTCGACATTGTTTGTGTGGCAGCAGCAGTTCAGAGAGCTTGTGTAGTGGGTGTGAAGGGTCTCTCACAATACAATGTCCTCTGTTCCTGCATTGACTGATGAAGACTTTCAGAATAGAGGGTCTGGTGATTCCGATTACCCTCTCACCAACCTCTGCACAGCCTTATTCTGCCACGTAGCGGCTCTAGAACCACGTGGAGATGCTGTAGGTCAGAACACTCCAGCACTCGTGAATGCAGCAACAACGCTGGCGGGGGTGATGCTCATTTCAGCTGCAACCTTTGACCAGATGAGGTCATCAGAGATCTGCACATCCAGGAACTCCGCGTTCTCTCCTTCATCTCATCTACATTAAGTACCAGGTTATTGTCTCTGCATCAGCCCTCAAGATGATTACCTCGTCCCTGTCCTATGATTCTTCATTTCAATGGATCAACCATTCAATGGATCAGGACGATACAAGATGGGGTCAGGGGTGTCAAAGTCATTTTAGTTCAGGGGTCACATACAATCCAGTATGATCTCAAGTGGATCAGACCAGGAAAATAATAACAGTGAAAAAAGTAAAATTACATAATGAAAATATTTACATCTCCAAAGCATCCTTTAAAAAATGTAAAGACCATGAACAACCTGAAATTTCTTAAGAAAAATATGAGCGATTTCAACATTATGTCCCAGCTTCATCACTAACACAATTTACAGATCACAGTGGATCTAAAAATGCACAAAACATTTAGTAACAAGCAGAATATTATTAAAATTACACTTATGTTTCTTAAGATATTTCAGGTTGTTCATTTTTGTTCAGGTCATTCACAGTTTTTGTGAAAGGATAGTTTGTAAAAGTAAACATTTTCATTTCATTTTCCTTTTTTATACTAAAAAAAGAGCAAAATTTGGAGTTCCCATTATACATAGGTTATTACTATAGTATTATGGGATCATATTGGTCTCTGAAGTAAAATGATTTTTACATAGTTGATTGTTAATTCTCCCATTTCGCAAATTCATCCCACAGGCTGGACTGGACCAT
>JAPTYQ010000029.1:18531594-18541894 GCA_029814465.1 Ostorhinchus cyanosoma
ACGTGTTGCTGTAGATTGGTGTTTGTTGTGTTGAGAGCTGCACATTTATACACATTTCCACAGTGTGTGTACGTGTGACTGGAACCTATTAGATCCTGATTGTCCTGTTTACGCTTCTGTTTTTTGCGGGATTTTTACTGTGACAGTAAACGGGTACAGATAGGTTCATTCTCTTGAAGGTGCCTTTTACCACGGTGCTGATGAAGATCTGGAGTTGGTCCCTGAGCACTTTGAATGTTAGCTCACATCTCCTGAATACGTGTGCTATGTGCTAATGCTGGGTACTGTGTGTACATATTGGGATGGCTAAAATACAGAGACTGAATTTCCCTACGGGGATAATAAAGCAAGTTAATCTAACCTTTGTTGACCAAATCTATAACCCTGCAAAGTGCAGAAATTTACAACCCATACATGTTCTGAATACATCATCTTACTTGTGTCTTTTTGCTTATTTCAGACTAATCATAGACTTTTGCAATGGTGTGGATCTTAATTATGTGAAATGTTTTATTATTATTATTGTTATTTATGGCACATTTCGATTGATGCATCAACTGAATCCCCTCAGTTCTACTTGGCTTGCCTCCGTTTTGGTCCCAGCACACTGCCTTACCACTGCAGGTGCAGTAACCCCTCATACAGTAGAGGAAAAAGGTATTCAGACACCCTTAATATTTTACACAATCTCAAATATTGTCATGAAATATTTGCGGAAAGATGTGCTCCAAAAGTTGCAGCTCCATCAAACAGACACAAACCAATTCAAATGATTTTCTTTTTTTGTCTTTGTTGTCAACATGAAAAAAATAATCAAAATAAATTATTGTCAGTTGCAACATGTCAGGTCCTGGATGTGTTTGATTATCTGCTGAAACGTCCAGCTTTGACCTCGATGGAACAGAGCATGTGCAAAAGAGAACATGTGGGTGTGGAAAATGGAACAATACTTGACAGACTTCAATGACTTAAGAGTGATTCTTAATGTAATATATCACAAATGCATGGGGTGTCCAGAACCTACTTTCAGACCACTTTAAATATACTGCGACCTTCCACATCTTCAGTCATCACACTCAAGATTGTGGACAGGGTCGATCTGTGTGTTGCCATACTTGTGCGAATAAAAGAATAATAAAGTATAGTCGGTGTAGTTTCTTTGCTTTTGAGAAATATGTAAATATCACAGTGACAGTTATGGATCAACCAGTGTGTGATCGGCAGGATTTCATTTAGTATCTGACCATCTCCCATGGAACCTCATTGAATGTGGTAACAAAAATCTACCCGATAGCATCTCTTGTTACATAACAGAAAATGACAGGAAACATGTAAAATTTACACGGTTTGGCAGACACACGTTGACTAGTGGGTGTTAATATGATTCTTTTATGCAACTTTCATGATGTAGACTGATCCCAAACGCACAACTCTATGTCACCATCAAAGTGACAATTAAAACAACATCATGGCGTTCCTCTGATATGATGCAGAAGTCATTTTTTCAGATGAGGTCATGCATTTTTTAGTTCGCATTTTTATTCACTTTATTGATATTTAGTGACATATGTCTGGGTTATATTATGATCACACTACCTAAACACCAACACTGACATGTGACCAAAGGAAACATACTGTTACATTGACTAAACATATTTATGCCTTAATGGGGACATTGAGAATAAAATGTATAACATATGTAGTCATTTTAGCTATTTTTCTGAGGAAATTTATGTTATGCGTTATAGCTTCGAGGATGCTTTACCCTTTTTCTAAGAGGCAATTGTGGCAAGGCAATCAAACTGCATCCTAAAAAGCACTAATTAACTTTAATAGTTGTTGCTGTTGTTTTTCTCAGCTGGCTATCAGTTAATTACTAAATTAGTATTTATTTCTTTCAAGCTGTGAGCATCGTGTCTGAGTGCCTACGCCTTCAGCAGCACATTCTGCATAATGATAATATCACATATACTTCTTTTATGTCGTATTTCTAATATAACTTCCTGCTGCAGATCAGTGCATTAGGGATGCAACTTGTATTGTATCGTATTGAATTGTATTGTATTGCATGTGTTTGTATTCGTGTGTCACATACCTGTTGGGTCTTTAAACACAGCCTTGGCGTCGGTGTGTGTGTGGATGATGCTCTTGAGCAGCACGGCCATGTTTGGCACTTTGTTTTTTATCAGTTGTTTCAATGCAGCCTGCATCAATGAGACAACAAAATCAACATTAACAGACGGAAAAACCTCGAAGTTCACTCAGAAACACACGTCAACATCAGAATTAAATAAAGGAATCAGTTGCATGTTTTCAATTTGGACATCTGCAGGATGGAGCATGTATGGCATGCAAGTATGATTAATCAATAGGTTGACTGTTATATAATTGATCCTCTACTGTGTTTTTGACGTATATGCAGTCATGTGTAAAGTCTTAATACCCCGTTGGATCTATTGTTTTCTCTGTTCAAACTAAGCATGTCTTGAACTCTTGTGTGAAAAGTAGAAGATTTACTGTCCTCATGTATAACAGATTTCATTTTAGGACATGTAAAGCTCAGATAATTAATCAAATATGATTCATAAACGAGTTTTATTTATCTATTCTTTCACTTTAAGAAAAATCATTCACTCTTCCATAAATTTCCCTCAGGGATCAATAAAGTTAATCAAAATCTGTCTTGAGCTTCTTGAATGTGAATGTTGTTTTGATTTCATTGTATGAGCTGAATTATTGGGGTTCCGAGGGCATCCTTTTGGACTTTTGCAAGCAAATTTGACCACTTTGTGGGCTAAACCAAAAACTTAACAGAGAAAACAATCGACCGATTAATCGTCGAAACCACCTGTGAGTCGAAGCCCTAAAGACATGTCAAACATTTATTTTTTGAGCTGCCTCAAGTGAAATATTTTACCCATCGAACTTGGTTAGACCAGGGGAGGTTTGTGTTTTAAAGACTGTGCCTATATGTCCTGTATCTTCTTGCATATTAATAATGAGGCTTACACTGTTGGGGGCCGACAGCAAGGGGTATATCCCCAAAATGCCCCCAGTCCTCTGCTATATATAAATCTATCCATGATAATTGTTAGACAATCAATATGAACACAATTTGAGCTACATTGAGCTGATAGTGGCAGAATAATAGTCAGAAAACCAATTTTTCCCCACAAAACTCCACCTAGTGAATGAAAATGACACCATATGAACTCTGGATGGTAGCAAGAAAATGGACATCTGTAAGAAGATCAATATGAACTAAATTTTATCTCAATCGGCCCATTATTGCTTGATTTATGGCCAGAAAGACGATTTTCAACGAAAGCGCCCTCATTTGGATAACTTCTAATACTCATAGAGAAGCTAAAATCAATAGGGTTCTTCCACTAGGGGTCTCCTACGTTGGAAGAAGTAATCCAACCAAATCTGTCCTAGTTATTGAGTTCACACAAAGGATATCGAGGTAAAACCATTATATCCCCGAAACTCGATTTTGGGGATATAATAATAAATGTTCATGAGAAATATAATAAAAAGGCAAAGCTAAAGGAGGCTTAAGAAACAGTATAGCACAATAACAATAAATTCAAACTGAAATAATTGAACTTTATATTCAGCTTTCATTGTTTTCCGGCAGCTTTATTTACTGCTGGGATCATCTTCTCTTTCGGTTTTCCGTATTAGCTGCAACATTGAACAGAAGTGGGGAGGGCATGGGGCGTTAATTTGTTTACTTGCGCAAAACAGGGATTTGGAAACCGAGGCTCATGTAAACAGTTTAACCTGAATGAGCTTAACCAGTGTCCGGCCTTGTGCATGCAAATGGAGGCAGGGACAAAAACCGAGGCCACGGACACACACTGCTAAGTTATTCCAGCGAGGCTCGTACAGGGAAAGCAAGGTCTCCATTAGAGTGATTGATGAGTGATTGTGGTGTTTATAATTACACAACACCTCCTGTTCGGCTCTGTCATTTGTTCTGATTATGCCAATAGACCTCCAGCGGCGGCACCGAGTCAGTTATGATGGAGGACAAATAATAAAGAAAGCCATTGGCCTACATAAAGACTCAGTTCAGGGCTTGAGTGAAGCCAAAACTGTTTGCATTTGGCTTCGCTCACTCCATTTCCACGCGTAGCAGTATTCCACAATGGCTCTGAACTTGACAGAATTCCAAATGTTGCCGTTTCTGATTAAGACGTGAGGGACGCGCCGATATTGTTGAGGTTTGGATGTGTTTACGGTGCATTCATTGCAGCTACTCTGTGTGATGGACTCTAACCAAAAGTATGCAGGTCTGAGGTAAAAATACAAAGCCAAATGAAAAGCCCACATTTCTGGCGGGGAAGAAAAACACACTTACTTGTTAAAACCACAAAAGGCTTGGATATCAAAAGGTGTTTTGTCATTGCCAACCTTTTCATGAAGATGGTTAAAGGAATGAAAGCAAGAGGCCGTGCTCACGCTCTGAAACCATCATCTTTGAAGAAAAATCCCATTTTGGCAAAAACAAAAACCAAAAAACAAAAAAATGCAAAATGGAACAACCAGCTCCAGCTTTTCCATTTAACCGTATTCTGGCCTAATAAAAGACACATCAGGACATGGACTCGAGCACTGGATCGTGACTGACCTAATGGTTTGATAAAATACGATTCACCAGACCAGGATGGGAAAGTACAATGACTCCTAGTGCAATGTTTCGTCATGATCATTATGGTACATAGTTGCTTTTTCTTTATTTAATAAAAGCAGTACTTCCAACAATCAGACAACAACAATCTTTCATGACTTTCCCAAACTTAGGGTTGGAACCCAAAATAAGTCACAAAGCTGTTATTAAAAAACATGACAATGTGAGATATGTGAATATATTTTCTTAATTAAAATAATAGGAGAGTCCATCAAAGTTCATCTCAGCAAAGTCACAGGAAATGTAGAGATAATGGGACAACAATGATGAAAATGATGAGAAAAAAATGGCGCAAGGGACATAAAATGGTAATGCCATAAAGGACAGATAAAGACAGAATTGACTTGAAGACTAAATGAAAGATGTACAACAAACATTCCATCAAGGATGAAACCATTGACATGAAAGATGCAACAAGACAGAAAATACACAAGACAAAATGACACAGAAGGCGCAATAGGGCAAATAAAAGATACAACAGGAGGACATAAAAGAAAAAAATTATTAAAAAAAAAAATGTAACGAGACAAAAACAGCATAAAAGACGAAAAAGCCTGATGAGACGAGAATGGCAAAAAGTAAAAGAGTTTATGATTCTCAATTTCAGTTTTGTTATGAAACATGTAGAACAGAGGTAAGAGAAAGAAAAAAGGCAAAAGATATATGTAAAAAAAAAGAAAAAAAAAGAAAAAATGTAAAAGATGCAAAATAATAAATAAAAAAATTACAATGTTGCATAAACATGATGCAAAAGATAAAACGGGGGAAAAAGAGACTAAGACACATTATTTTGGCAGTACAAGAATGAGTGAAAAATAGACATTATGTCTATAATTCATGATGTATTTTCTATAAATCTGTGTCCAGAGGGGACATGAAATTGATTTTTTGGGTCTCAAGCTAAAAAAAAAAAAACACGGATTTATAATGTAAGCAGCTGCATCCTTTCAATGCCAGTTTCTGTACGATCCATCAGAGCCCATAAACATTACAAAAACAAAACAAAAACCCTGTGCATTATAAGTAGAGATGTGATTTACAGCTGGGGTGCCCCACGGGCCAAAACTCATCTACATAAAGGTCCAATCTGGCCCGTGGGCTGAATCTGTGAAATGCAAAATTACACTGACGGTATTAACAATCAAGGATATCAAATTTATTTTAGTTCAGGTTCCACATACAGACCAATATGATCTCAGCTGGGTTAGACAGTAAACTTCTATCATAATAACCAGAATTAACGACAACTCAGAATTTTTCTCCTTGTTTTAGTGTAAAAAAAGTTAAATTACATAGAAATATTTACATGTACAAACTATCCTTTCACAGAAAATGTGAATAACCTGCACAAATATGAAAAATATGAAATGTCTTATGCAGTTTTAAACAATATTATTCCTGTGACTAAATGTTTCGTGCCTTTATAGATCCACTGAGATTTTTAAGTTAAAATATTAAAGTATTGTTAAAATTACACTTATTTTTCTTAAGAGATTTCAGGTTGTTCACATTTCCCTCAAGGATAGTATGTAGATTATATTTTCTATTATGTCATTAGTGTTTTTTCATGCTAAAGAAGATAGAGAAAACTTTGAAGGTGACATCATTTATAGATTATCATGTCATTATTTCACTGTTCCGACCTATGAGATCATCCTGAGCCATACGTGGTCCATGAACGAAGATGAGTTTGACATTCCTGATTTATGGACCTCAGGGTTCCATTATCATGTCTGCAGCTTCAACTGGAGTGAACTGGATTCTGCAGTAGCATTAGAGGACTCTTTTATGAGCCATGTAAACAGTTTAGGAGGAATGTTTTTTTTTTTCCAGAATAAAAGTTCAGACATGCTTACATAAATGTCAGGGACTCACCTTCCGCAGAACCATGACGACACTGTAGGAGCTGAGGAAACAGGACGGGTTCCTCTCGTCCAATCCCATCTCGGCCTTCATCGCGGCCCAGGCTCCGCCGCTGAAGTCGTCTTCATCGCTCTGGGAGCTGGAACACTTCACAATAATTCACACACATTAAAACACCAACAGCAGTCATGAAACTCCCCTGTATTTAATTCCAATGTCTGTTACATGTGCGATGCAAATATTCTGGACATCTGCTGGTTTCGTAGTTTTATTCATCTGAAGTGAGTTCTTAACGTCTGCACTGTACTGTCTTTTTTTTTTTTTTTTTTTTTTTTTAAATTTGTGGGGACTTGGAAAAAGCTTCTCAGAACATTAAGTTTCTGTTCTGGCTCTTGTTACTGTGCTCAGACCTTCACTGTGGCTCCACTGCATCCTCAAGATGTGAACAACGAGATGCTTTCATTACTCATTTTAAGAGCAGAAATATCGAAGGACAGTATATGTACATATTTACAGTACAGCGGCAAACTACATTATTGTTAACAGTAGACAATAAATGTTTTTACAGTTCCATTCGACTACACAGGAAAAAAAAAAAAAAAGAAGAAAAAAAATACTGAAGTCTGCCTGTGGTCATTTGTTGCATACACTGGCTGAATTACTTGACATTCCTTCATGAATAATGCACATGCCACACTGAACATAACTCAGCGTACTGACTATGGCAAATAAAAACAAATTGGCTTGGACTGTAAAAGCTGCCGGAGACATTCTAGGTCGACAACAAACACCGTCAGATTTGTTACATAACGCTGCTGTGCTCCGGGAAGCTGGGCCCATTGTTACTGATGCTGAACGCTTCCTTTATCCTGAATTTAAAGTAATGGATTCAGGATGACGGTGGAGAACACCTACGGCCAGTAAAAACATATACAAGGCATGATCTGTGCCAAATGCAGGCGGTAGAATGAGCTGTAAAACGTCCCCGCGGTGCGTTGCTGACATTGATGAGGTGTGTATTGTTTTGTCGACTGCCGTTTCTGAAAGACCTTTCTCTGCTGCGGTGGCTTTTGTTGGTTTGCATATAAACGGAGGCTTTTACAATAAAGCAGGTTCAACAGACCCAGGGTATCAACAAAGACAAACACCCACAGTGATGATAAGTGGTGTTGTGACTCAGGCTAAAGAGGAGTGATCTGGCACTACAGTGATGGACAGAAGTTTTTGGACACCCTATGCATTTGTGATATATTGCATTAACCAATAAAAACCCAAATGTCCAATACCGACCAAAAGCATCTACTGATCTAAAATGTTTCATAACTGTTGAAACATTAGTCATATCAATACATGTCAGTAATTCAGGTAAAATGCAGTTTCTCAGCTTTTCAGTGACATCAGATATGACCTATTTGAATGTACAGAGGAAAATGACAATGATAGACCATAATTTTTATGTTCAGTTAATGATAGATTTGGTTGAAAAAGTCAACTTTTCCAAATTTTTTTCTGATTTGATCTAATAATTTACACTGAGCTTTAATGGAGTCACTATATTGCATATTACACATACGGCATATGTCACTTTAACACAATTTATTTAATTGATGAAGACTCCGTAGTTACCGTGGAAACGCAGTCATCTACAACATTGATTCACCAGTAAAACCCATGGAGTTGGATCAATGACAGTGGACTGACACACTTGTTTTATGTTCAGTTAATGATGTATTTTGATGAAAAAGTCCCTTTTTCTTCAGTTTTCTCTGTTTTTGATATAACATATAATAATCCTCAACTGTAATCTAAGCTTTTATGAACATCTACATGATCAGTAAATCAAATATAGATACATGATCACTGAAAAAAAAAAAAAAAAAAAATAGAAAAAAGAATATTTGTAACTGCCACAAAAGTAGCACAGGGGCTTTAAGGGTAAACTTTTGCATCTTTATTGTCTCCTCAACACCCTGCTGTTTATAGTTATATTTTGTTTATAGTAATATTCTATGTTTTTTCTACTACTGTATGTTCATTTTGCACTGTGGGGCCTTAGAGTTTTGTAATTTCAATTTTTTGTATGCCATGTACTTATTGAAAAACTGACAATAAAGCTGAATATTAAACAAAAAACAAAAACATCTGTTTTTCACTGAAAAATGCAAAATGCCAAGGATAATATAGCAGTAAATGGTGATAAATCACTTGGGAATAACAAAAAAAAGGAATTTGTGGCAAAAATAGTAGTGGGTCTTTAAAGGTTAAGAATCACTCTTAACACATAAGGACCCGGTGTGCCTTTAGTGTCAGTTTCCAAATGAATTTTTCTCTATATTACCAATCATAAAGTGATTTATCACCATTTATTGTAATATTATTTCCTGTATTTTGTATTTGTATCAGGGGAAATCTGGTATTTTCCTACGTTTAATTTACTGATGATGTAGATGTTCATAAAAGCTCAGAGTAAAGCTGAGGGGTATTATATCAAAATTAGCGAAAACTGAAGAAAAACTGACTTTTTCAGCAAAATCTATCATTAACTAAACATAAACTCAGTGTGTCCACCCACTGTCAGTGATCCAACTCCATGGGTTTTACTGGTGAATCAATGTTGTAGAAGATGACAGTGTTTCCACAGTAACTATGAGCCTCTGAACGTCTAAACAGGTCATATCTGATGACCATGAAAAGATGAATAACTGTATTTTACACCAATTATTGACATGTATTAATGGATCAACAAGACCAGGGGATGATTTTGGTAGACGGTGGATGTTTGGGTCTTTATGGGTCAAGTCAGTGAAGTCTGCCATATATTGTTCCATTTTCCAAACCCACATGCTCCCTGCTGCACATGCTCTGTTCCATCGAGACCAAATTGGACGTTTCAGCAAAATAATGAACAAAACACATCCAGGACATGACATGTTGACTGTCCAGAATCTAGTTTGGTTTTTTTCTTTGAATTTGTGACTGTCTGGTGCAGCTACACCTTCTGAAACACAAAAAAGATTTTTCTGCAGATATTTCACGATAATATGTGAGATTGTGTAAAATTTTAAGGGGGTCAGAAAACTTTTTGCAACTACTGATGATCAAATGGGCAGGTCTAGAGCTCAACACATCGCAGAGAAGAACAAACTGCAATTTTAAACAGAAATGAGGATGTTAAAAATGCAATACAGACTAAAAGCAACACAACAGCTGCAGCCAAATGCAGAGACAAGGCTCATCAATATTAAATCATCAAGGCCAGAGTACATCAGACTATAATTACTATCATTACTGTATTGCATTTAATTATTGTGCTGCTTAGCTTTATTCTTACAGCAATTTGTGTCTTATTTTTCAGCTCAACAGTGTCAACAGGAGTATAGAAGAAACTGGTAAAAGGCTTAATGTCATATTCTAAAAAGGTCACCAAGTCCAACATGTGACATTTCCAACACAAAGAGTTTCGACAGTTATTTTAACTCTGAACCATCTCGATCTGTGTTAATGTGGGTTTGTTTTCCTCGTTTTTATCTACAACACAAGGTGCCATGGGATCCTCTAGAGCAGAGGTCTCCAACTTTTTTTTTTTTCCCCTTGAGAGCTAATTTGACTAAATCAAAACCTTTTTAAGACTGCCATTATAATAAGTGGCCTAGGTGTCTTCATGTTTTCTTTGCAATAAAACTGTCAGAAAATGTCTTTTTTTGCCAATTCTTTCACCTTTGTTTTCAGGAATAACTTAAC
>JAPTYQ010000029.1:18560976-18573212 GCA_029814465.1 Ostorhinchus cyanosoma
TATTTTGTGTACAATGTTTTAAAAGTATTTATGCAGCATTTTCAGACTAAACTGTTGCTGTTGTAGGAGCAGTAACAGGCCTGTGACTTAATTAATTAATTATATATAACAGCACAACTATGACTGTATGTAAGGATGTATTACACTTTTAAGAATGCATTTTGATGTTTTTTGTTCCTTTTTTTAGGGATAATGAATTACAAGAAATTTTGGATTCACACATTAAAAATTTAAAGTTAAGAACTTTTTTTTTATTATGTATGAATATGGGATTATTTATTTTATTTTTTTCATTTATATTTAAGTCATATTTTAGAATCAGTGGGGTCAACATTTGTAATTACGATCTTGATCTTGATTACAGATTGTAAATGTATTTTCAACTTACAAATATTTAGAAAAATGTAGGTTGTTGGGATATTTCTGTTGTGTAAATTCTTGACCCACTTCCACAACGCGGCCGCATGCTGATGACGTCACTGCGTCTGAATACGTCGTTGTGTGTTTGTTGTGTGGGTTTTGAAGGAGCAGCTGCTAAACGGTACCTGGCACCGAGACCCGTCCTCAAACATGCTCTGATTTCACAGCCGCCAGGTAAGACTACACCGTCCCCGCAGTGAACACGAACACAACCCCTGAGCTCTGTAGAAAAACTGTCAAACCCGCAAATCCCGCAGAGGCAGACGTAAACAGCCGAAGGTCGTTTTTCAGCCAACACGGTAGGCTAGCCTGAAAGCTAAGCTAGTTAAGTCTCGTTACGTTAACTCCAGCGTCACTGTTTAACCATACAGTGGGTGATGTAACGGTGTCCGTAAAGCTTTGAGTGTTTGACAACTTTTATCACAGGCAGACAACCTGAAAAATCCCGTGTATTGGATAGTTTTTGTGGTTACATAGCTGCACAGTCACAACAAACAGCTGTTGACCTGCCCAGTTTGATCAATACTTCAAATGAATATTAGCAATTTATATTTACAATTGCTTACAAATTGCTTATAAATGTTTATATCCTGTCATAGAGCTCCAGATCAGTAATAGATTAATGTTATAAATTAAAATGATCACATCACTTCAGAAGCAGATTAATTGGCCAAGTTTGTGCACACATCTTAGCTCTCGTATGTTATAAAATAAATATATGCATAAACATATAGAATAAAGAATAGGAATTTTTCACAAAAGCTGTGCAAATAGTTTGGCACCTAATAGTAAATAGAACAATAGTTCAAAAACCAATATAAAGTAGGAAAAGACAATAGTGTGATCCAGTAAAGCTAATATGTAAATGAGGTAAATAATGTCACTGTCTGACATTAAACAGAGCGACTGCCTGGGGAAAGAAACTGTCCTTTTCTATATATAAGAAAAATGTAAATAATAGAATATACCAGACGTCTAGGGAACAACCAACAGACAAAAACCAGAATATAATCTACAATATTTTAGTTACTGTAAAATTTGCTCAGCTTAGTTTTATATCTGTATAATACAGTTAATTCATTTCACATATAGTACATATTATGAAGAAGAGCCATTTGACAGTGAAGAACAATGTTCATTTGTCAGTATTTTGTACATGTGGACATGCAACACACTCTGAAATGGACCCTCTGCCTTAAATGCATTACTAGTTGAACATATATACACTGCAGACTAGGAGCAGTGGGGTGCCATGTCAGATTCCTGGAGAACAAATGAGGGTTTTATTGCTTAGCTCAAGTACACATCAGCCAACAATTTCTCTGCTGATCCAGGGAACCCTTTGCACTCGGCACTTCTCCAACCTTCTAGGCCATGACTGCCCCGATGGAAAATATCAAAGAAATATATTTGTTTGCCTGCAGGGTTTGAAAGCTTTAGGTTGTTGTTGTTGTTTGTTTCTGTTTTGTTTTTTTACTGAAATCTGCAAAGAAATCACTCATAATGACAGGTAATTAAGTTAAAAGCCTCTGCAAAAGGGGGACTCAACAAGATATGTGCAAGATAAAGGTCAAATGATGGAAGATAATGTGGAGATGATGAAATCTGACATTTGTTAGTTTCATCCAGCAGGCTGATGGAGAATATTATCACACTTCGGCTAAATAATTGCAGACGGCTCAAGTAATTATACATATAGTAACTTTTTAAAGTTGTTCTTTTGTCCTCTGCAGAACTGGAGGACTGAAATGGCAGTGTGTGCACTGACCATGTTGGATGGGATGGAAGATGAGGTAGCAGCAGCAGGCGGTGTGCTGCTGCTGTTTCTAGCCCTCATCTTGGCTTGGCTCTCGACTCATGTGGCGGAACGAGGAGATCACATACTGGGCACCATCCTCACTGTGGGCGCTCATGCTTCTCTGATTGGACTGGGTGGCCACGACAGCTACAGTGGAGGATCTTCTAATTCAGACACTACTGAACAGCAAACGTCTCAGCCTTCGCAGGAGAACAAGCCAGACGACGGTGAACTGGGAGACGGCGAGGGAACAGGGGAGGGAGCTGAGGGGGCTGATCTTCTGCTGGACATACAGAGCAAACAACCACAGGCTGGTACGTTACACACTTCTGATGAGGAGGAGGACGACGACGATGAGGATGATGATGGAGAAGAGCAAGATAAAAAGCCTGTTAAGCATATCCCAGTTTCGCCCTGCAGTGTTTCCCACACCGACAACAGCTCCTTGACCATCACTGTCCGCCTGAAGTTTCTTAATGACACAGAGGAAGTAGCTATTCTAAAGCCACAGGACACGGTTGGGCTTTTGAAGAGGTCAGTGATGAACTTGTTGACATCATCAAAATTTAAAGCATTACTCAGTAAAGAGTTTGGATTTTTGATGTGAGGTTGCATGTGATATAGTCATAGTGTATAGTGTTATTACCTACAGTAAGTGGTGGAAACTAAGAAGGGAGCCAATTAAACACCAGCAGAACCAATCTCTGGTGTAAGAGCTTAAACTGGTTTGACATTTATTCTTGTTACAGGTTGCATCATATAAAAAGGACATTAGTGTCACAGCACTAAATCCAGCTTGTCTTGCATCAATAATGAGAACCATGTCACTTTCTTTAAATATTTATGGTCCAAAACGAAGTGAGACTACAGGGTTTTAGAAAAAATTGTGAATTGTAATGCCTCTTATGCAAGGTTTTTGTGAACTCTGGAGCCCACATAATAGCTAAGCCTTGTGAAAACCTGGGGAAATCCATGCTCGCTGTCAGATAGTCTATTCTTCTTCTCTCTGCATTCTTCCATTCTTCTGTGGATCTGAAGTGTTAGATTTGTTCATGTTATTGTAGGATTTTGATGTTTTAGCAAAGCGATCAGGGTAGTAACACCCATTTTATTTGATCTAAACTGTTTTGACAAAGGAGTTGTGTGGCTTTGATGAGGATAATGTAATGGCTTCAATTTCCCAGTGGAGAGGATGATATTGTTTTTATGTGGCTGAAATCCGTTTTGCTGCTGCCCACCATCCATAAAAGTACATTTCATAGCTTCTTATTCCTGCCTGTTTCTCTTTTGCTGCTGTCTATTACTGTACGTTAGATAAGAACAAAGTCACTTCAGAACAATACAAAACAACTCTTTAATACCCCTCTCTTCTTTTCCAGTAAATACTTTTCTGGTCGAGAGCATCAAATAAAACTGATCTACCAAGGCCAGCTGCTGCAGGACCCCAAGAGGACTCTGTTGTCACTTAACATTACACACAACAGCGTGATCCACTGCCACATCTCCCAGACCCTGCACGAGCCCGGTCCAGAGGAAGGGGCTCAGACCGGGGCTGGAGCAGGAGCCGGGGCCGGTGTGTCTGGAGGATTCAGGGCCGCAGGTGTGGCCATCAGCACGAGCAGCCTGGTGGTGCCCGTGTTCGTGGTGATTCTGGCCGTGGTTTGGTACTTCCGCATCAACTACAGGCAGTTCTTCACCGCCCCCGCGACCATCTCCCTCGTGGGAGTCACTGTGTTCTTCAGCTTTTTGATATTCGGGATGCACAGCCGCTGAAGAGGCAGAGGGAGCCCAACGTTGGGAGGTAAAGTAAAAATAACTGCGGCAGTGGGTGTCGTCTGGAGAGACTGACTAATCAGAAAGGACCACGGTGCTGATGCCACAGCCGATCGGATTCCTGCAGTGAGTGAGAATGCGAGTGTGTGTGGGTGCTGAGGTGAACAGAAAACAGAACGACTACATGCGTGGGAATGACATTTAACTTAGCGTCCCTTAAGGGATTCACACTATGTTTCAACTCTTTGGCTTTATTTGCCCTTTATTTGTTGCTTGAGATGTTTAAATGTTTTCATGGTTTCTGTGTTAAGTAAAATATTGCAAAAAAAAGAAAACTAATTAATAGATGCAAGAAATCTTAAATATTCTGACACCACTCACTGTTGTGATGTGCTCCTTTGACTCTTTTACCATTATTTTGTGTTATTTGACTGATTTGTGAGCAAAACTAGACTGTACAGCCGCCTCAATGCACAAGTTGGCAACTTCAAATTTTTTTGTTTGCTGAAGGGTTGCTATGTAGAAATAGGCTAATTTAAATCCCTAGACATGAAAAACAAAGATATTGTAAATAAATTGTGTATTTTCTGTAAATATGGATTGAATCAGATGAACCTGCATCTGGCACTTAAAGATTTGGAGTTGGACGCTGATCCCTCCTCATTATGCTGGACTGCTCTGGCTTCAGTGATGTCTCAGATTAAAGCATTTTAAACCAAACCTGCATGAATGTCTCCATTTGTGGTCAAACTTTTTTTTATTTTGGGGAATGAGTTAGGTTATTTTTCCGAAAGAAATCCTGATAAATATGTAAAACTTGAAACACAGAGAGAAGCTGATAAAAGTCAAATACCTGATCAGCAGCAATAGAATTAATCTTATCAAGAGTATATAAAAAAAAAAGTGAGAACTGATCAAAGAACCTTTTACACTTGGATTTACAGTAGACATGGGATGTGTAAAGCAAATTCATAAATGTAACTAAAAGGAAAAACTTGCACAGGTAAAATGTTGCACACACCTGAATAATGTCATAAATATTGCTTATATGTAAATGTTTCAGACTTAAAGACAATGAAAGACCTAATAGGAATACAGCTCTGATCTACATTATGCATCGCTGTTGTCTATGATCTGATACTGAATGAAAAACACAGTAAAGGAAAGAAACAGCTGTTTTATTCATGAGTCAATTCCACCTCACTTTTCATACAAACATATACTGTACATGTGCCCAAGAAGCCTAGTGGCTCATCAAATATGAATATCAAAATCTGCATTTAGACACTAATATACATATCACTTCATAGGCAGTGATCAATAAAAAAAATTAAATATACTGTTGATGTAAACAACAAAAAAGGTTAAAATGGCACACATACGTTCACAAAAAAAAAAAAAAATTCACATTCTAGGATGCATAGTTTTGTGAAAATACAAATGTTTACACACCCTGTAACCCCACATACACAAAAAAAAAAAAAGCTTGTGACGGTCACACAGAATGCAAAAAATCTGCATACATAGGCACATACTGTACAAACACACACACACACAAATGTGCAATACGATGCTAGAATTAAAAAGCCACTGATGAGTACTCCTGTTTACGTTTGTCAAGTGTCCGTTTGAAAGCACTTCATGTCCATGTGTCTGAACACGGAGTATAAAAAGAGGGACAGATCACAGGTAGAGAACGAGGAGCTTTCAACACATCACATTCAAGACACTTTCATAAAAATCTGTGATGAGGAAGAGAATAAAATATTTTCAGGAACTTTTGATTTTTCCGGTGGCACAGATTCGGAAAAAAAAAAAATCACTTTACATTTCAAGATGAGAACTCCACTGAAAGCTTGGAATGTAATAATAAAAAAAGTGAAGTGAATCATGGTCCAATCAGGGTGATTTCTGAATTTTTATGTAAAAACACTGATGTTGCTTAAAAATGAATATGAACTTGTTTTCTTTGTGTCGTTCCAACCTTATCAACACTAGATCCTTTACTTTGATCAACTGTTTTCTACAAATAAATGCTCTAAACGGCAAAGTTTTTATATTGTGTGTGTGGGAAAAATGGTGCCAATGCATCCTACAACTAACAAAAATGGATCACGTACCTGTAACGCAGAAAAAGTAGTGACCACTTCATTTTGTTAGCACTATATAAACAAGATTTTGGCAAATTGGAAATAATGGTGCAAAAGTGCATATCATCACCTTCTCAAAATAACCGCCCTGGTAATTTTTTTTTTAGATTTTTCAGGAAACACAAAAAACTTCATCAGAAATAAACCATTTGATGATTTAGGTTTAAAAAAAAAAAACAAGTAATTTGTCATAAAAGGCAATTATTTTAGGAAGAGGTTGATAACGCAGCTCATACATATAAAAACATAATGGGCCCACACTTGAAAATCTTCGGCCTTCAGACCACGCCAAAGTTTTTGCACATACAGACGACGAACTGATAACAATACCCTTGGCCCTCCAAAAAAAGACAGATGGCAAACACAGTCGCAGACAAAATTATTAGTTCATCTAAAGTCATGAAAAACAATGGTTATGCAATCAAGTACTAACTCCCGTGTGTATCGTGACTAAAACAAGCAGAAAAGAAAACGTGGAATGAATAAAACCACTGTTTTTGTCAGTGCAATGCCATAGATATTGATGTAACAACTGATGTGATTTTGGTTTTTAAATCAAGAAAACCATGAAAAATGGATAGATATCAGCTCTGAAATTAAACTACTATGAGCTATTTTTGTTGTGATCATTATATTTGTCCAAACAAATGTACCTTTAGTTGTACCAGACATTAAAATGAACAAGAAATTGAAGAAAACAAAAGGGGTGGTCTAATAACTTTTTCCGCAACCATATGATCCATCTTAATGGGAGAGAGTAAAAACATTCTCCCAGGAATCTAAATTTGCTGGTTTTGAGATTAATTCACTTTACATTGTAAAATTAATGTTACGCATTTATGTTCTGTCAAAACCACTGATCGTCTCATAATCATCCCAGTAATGACTTATCTGTTTAAAGAGGTATAACTGTCTCTGACTAAGATGGCGCCAACTTAGTGACAACTCGCTTTTACCATTTCTGCTTTACATTGATGAAAAAACGAATCTGACACTCTTGCACAAAACATGATATGGAGAAGCTTTAGCATCATCCGTTTGAGGCCTTTTTAGATTGGAATTATATTAAAAAAATACAACAAAAACTGTGATTTGAAAGTTTTGTCAATTCTGTTTCCATTTATAATGGGGCAAAAAGCTAATTGTTTTTAGGTGGATTTTCTCTGATTAGACTGTGACGGTACATAATTTCTATGACTTCGTGTTCCCGATGCAGAGGAGAGAATCATTACATTGTTGAAGGGTTCTGCATCAAGGCTGATTGATTAAGAATCACAGGGTCAAGTTTCATCCCAGTCTGTTAACGAAGTCAGATGCCAGTATGAACTGAGGGGGCGGGGCTCCGTGGAGCCAACCAGCCAATCAGAAGCCGGTGGGGGCTAGTTCAAGTCATCATAGATGCTTGAAATGGAAGGTGCTGAGAGTTTGGGCCTCTTTTTTTTGGTCGATAAGCTGATATTACTGTGAGAGCTGCTGCTGCTGCCGCCACCACCTCCGGTCAGTAATCCACTCCCTCCACCACCCCCTCCACCTCCAATGCTGCCGCTGCTGCCACCTCCTGTTCCTGTTCCTCCTCCGCCCACACTGTTCAGAGTAAGAGTCGTCCTCTTCTTTTTCTTGGGCTTCCTTGAATCTGAATGGTTGGTGCCTGTGTTGATGTGAAATAGAGTGTGTTTTTATTCTGCCTATAAGCTCCATCCAGTATGTTTATAGTAGGGGTGTCAAACTCATTTTAGTTCAGGGGTCACATACAGCCCAATATGAGCTCAAGTGCACTGGGCCGGTAGAATAATAACATAAGCTATAAATAATAACTCCGGAATGTTCTTTGATTTAGTGCAAAAATAGTGAAAGTTCAATTTTCACAATATTATACCTCAGCTTCCCATTTGCACATGTGCATTACAATGTACAGATTAAAGTGGATCTACAAATACATGAAACATTTAGTAACAGGCAGAACATTGTTAAAATTCTGCTTGTTCATGTTTGCTAAGATTATTCACATTTCATAACTGATACCCTGCAAAATCTCCAAGTATCAAAGGAAAATGGGAACTGGAATGAAATACAGTTACAGATAATGTGTGGGAAGAGCTGAGTACAGATTGTCATAAAGAACTTCATGGGCAGTTATGGAAAGATTTTGAATAGAAAATAAAAATAAGGTCTTTGAATACACCTCTCATAATTGCAACGCATGCGAAAGAACCTAATGCGGAATTGTGTTGTAGAAAATGTGGAAACATTGGAGAACATACGTATATCTTTTCAGACTGCCCAGTGTTACACAATGGAGAGAATGGCCGCAAGTCTACAAATGAAAATGGACACTTTTGAACAAAGACAAAACTCAGTATTTGGATGACTGATGGAATAGGGGTTATCATAAGATTGTTGTGTTTCTCTGATTGATATTGTATTGCTGTAATTCCCCTTTGGTACAAATATTTATTTTCCATGTGATTTCCCTTTGTGGCAATACCTATTACATTCTATTTATCTGTGTTTTAATTCACAGGGTCCTATATCAAGGAATGTTTTCTTTGGGGGAAAAATGAAAATATCTACATAAGTAAAAAAAAAAATTACTAACATTTTTGTGAAAGGATAGCTTGTAAACATTTTCATACTGTAATTCTACTTTTTCCACACTAAAATAAAGAGAAACATTTGGAGTTGTCATCACTGAGCCCGTTTCCATGACCATAAAAATGCAATAATGGGAATTATTCAGATATTTGTAATAATTAGATCCGACAAATTTATATGCACAAATACAATAGTCCAAAACCCTGGTTTAGATGTTTAACTCCATTATCGGATTTCTTTCAGAGTGATGGTAGAACTAAATGTCCAAATATTGTCATTCGCTCATGTTTGACAATGACTTTTCCATTTTGAACAATTTAACTGTTTTTACACATATGTAACAGATGTATAAGAATGAAATAACTCAGATTAACATACCTACGTAGATGAATATCTCGTATGGGGAGAAATCCAAGTGTGTTAATCTGATTTCTTATAATCAGATTATTGCTATTATCTGATAAAATACCTTTGTATGATGACTTAAAGTAATAACTTCAGAAATATGATCATGATCAGAGTATTGGTGTGAATGGAAAAGGGCTCATTTATGGGTTATGTTATTTTACTGGTCCGATCCACTTGAGATGAAACTGGGCTGAATGTGGCCCCAGAACTAAAATAAGTTTGTCACCTTAGACTGTTAATATCTTAAATTTTTGCGTTTCAGGAATTCCTCCCATGGGCTACATATGCAACACCCCTGGTTTACGCTTTCTACTCACTGGCTTTAGAAGAGGCCGAGTCAGTGGGTGAAATATCGGGGGAGTCCTCCCACTGCAGGCGGCTCATCAGGGTCTGTCCATCTGGAATGTCAAAGCTGTCGCTCTCCGCCACAGCGTCGGCATCAGGCAAGGACGGCCTGAAACATCAACCACAGACAGTCACACACTCTCTCACTATTTGTTTTTTTTTTTTTTTTTAAATAAATGACTATGATTTTAAATGTTCTACCTCTAAATTTCTCTAATATTTTCCACACTCTGACTACGAATAATTTTCAACCACAACTAACCTTCTACTTTATTCGCATCTCACTTAAGAAAAACCTCCTACTAAACTTTAATGAAAGATTGATGTTTACAAACTATATAGACAGAAACATTGGAACACATCGTGGCTACAGCTCATGAGATGTCTGTTTATGCTAATATGAGACAAATATATTGATTATTAATATTGATCACAATATAAAACTATATTATGACATTTGTCATTATTGTTTTGTATCCCAGACCCCTGTTAGGAAAAACACCTGAATTTAACATGTGCCAATACTTTTGTCTATATAGTGGATGACTTGGGTAATTATGCTACAGAGCTAATGACATGTACTCTATAACCTCCAGTTAAAACCTTGCTGCTCATCTCTGACACTGAACACCCAAAGCCCCCGTTTGCAAATACAGTGAGCATCTGTAAAGGTTATTTTCCACACTGCCTTTGTCATCTACATATCATTTATCAGTAAAGTCGCTGTAACTTGCAGAGAATATTGACAAAATTTATGACGGGTATTGCTCTGTTTCTGCATGTCCAGCAACCTGATCACAAAGCAGAGGGCAGAAGGAGGCCAACATCTGAACTACGAGGGTAAGGACACTCATTCAGACATGACTTCTGTTAAGGGGGGGGCACACTCACGCGGACGGCCCCAGGAGGAACACCCTGACGGCCCTCCTCTGTTCGTCCGTGTGCTGGGGACATCGCTGAGACCTGGTGGGACACAAGGTGGCATTACACATCCCTGACGTCACCCTGCCTGCCTATAAACTGCCACAGGAAGGGAGAGGGGGGAAGGACTGGCTGCCGTGGACACAATCGGCGACCAATCAGACGCCGCCGCAGCAAGTGAAGTGTTAAAGGTTATGTTTTGTTAGAAATCGGTCACTGACAGAGTCCTTCATGATCCAATTAAAAGCAGAATTTAGGCTTTTATTTCACTCAGAAAGAACGAGCCAATCACTGATCCAGAAGAATTTTAAACTGGATTAAAGTGCCACTTGTGTTCCCCTCGAGTTAGTCCCAACAAAAGATGATCATTTTCATTCCCAAGTCATTGAGCCCGTTGACATGACCATAAAAATCTGTAAACTGGGAGTAATCAGATAAGTGTAATAATCAGGTTTGAGGTGTTTACATGCACTTCAGAAATGCCATAAATAAAAAACTCCCGATTTAAGTGTTTTAGTAAATTATCAGATTCCTTTCGGAGTACGTGCGTAGGTAGTGACGGTCGACTCAGACTTGCAATTATTGTTTCCTGCTCACATATGCAGATGTACAAGAACAAAATAAATCAAATTAACAGGTGTACATACATGAAGACATCGGAGTATTGGAGAGAAATCCAGGTGTGTTAATCTGATTTCTTACAATTATGCTGTTTACATGATCACTTGAATAATCTGATAACTCCAGAAATCGGACAACGATCGGAGTATTAGCGTGCATGTAAACGGGCTCGGTGATGAAACTGATCATGCCTTTTCACATGCATGCAACCATGACGTTCTGCTTCAGACAGCATTTGTAAGTGGTTTAGTGCTGGACAGGATTCATGGGAAAGCTTCACAAAAGAAACCAGACACTGAGCTCAAAACTGACACTGCATACCATGAATAAGAGGATCTGAGATATGTACTAAACAAAGGCAGTAGTAGTAGTTTATCATCATGTTTCAGTGAATTTTAAAGTAATTACCTGGTGCACATCTTCTTTGTGTGTTCAGAAATCACCCCACATTGCTGGAAAAAGAAAAAAAAAGACATCTGTTTTATTAAAAACTAAGAAAAATGGATTTGCATAATAGCAGCGGGTCATTCATTATCTTTTGATAAATTATTTCATCATTTTAAGCCTTCTAAGAGAACAAGAAGATCCACATCAGAAAAAGGAAAAATATAAAAACACTACATTTCAGATAGTTATACATTATGATTACTTCCCTTAAAATGAGTGATATTTTGCCTTTTTAAATGGAATTATGCATATAAATCCTATGCTTGGGTCTGAATTCTTCATTAATTCAACTCCACAGGTCCATCTTCAACCCTATTTCTGAGCAATGATACCAGAAAGGTTATTTTGAGCACTGGCCTTTTAAATGCACATGAGCCACTTCAGGCCCCACCCCCTCCAGGTTGTTATCTGTGCTGCTCTGTCCTGTTCAACCAACAACTGAACAGTTTAGGCAATCGGCTCGAAGTATGGACTACAACCACTGCTGCCGACAGACAATTATGGCGTATTTGGCTAAATGTTTGTCTTGCCGTAACAAACAAAGCAGGAATTGAAATAGGGTTGTATAAATCCACTTGATTTTTGCTAACATGAATATAAAGATAGCTTTGTAGCACCTGGAGCATTAAAATTCAAACTTTTTTAACTATTAGAGTCTAAACATGCAAATAAATGAAGCAAAGACAAATAAAAATGGGTTTAGCAAAATATGACCCCTTTGAATATTTATTTGAAGGGCTTAATGATTACAAATAGCATGT
>JAPTYQ010000029.1:18594661-18605143 GCA_029814465.1 Ostorhinchus cyanosoma
TATAGAGTAAAAGTTCTTAAACAGTTCAGATGTGTTTGAAGAAATTAGCTGAATGTGTTCTCAGAAATACTATTTGGAAAGATTTCATTCCCAAAAAGTTGCTTTTAGTTGTTTTAGAGGGTTATGGTATTATTATTATTATTGTCATTATTTTTATTATTTTTACATTTTAAATTTTTTACAATGAATCTCAAACTAAGTAAATTCTACTAAGTTTCAAAGATACAAATACCCTGATATTTGAGCTATTTATTTTACTATTTACTCCCCTTAACAAAGAAATCCTCATTAGAAATTGTCATTGCATTCTCTATGAATGAACACAGACTGAAAAACAGTCAATATAACATGACTGTGATGCTTTGTGAGACTTTGACTGCACTGTTAGGCTTTGCAGGAGCCATTTTTTGTATTTTTTCTGTTATTTTTTTATTCTTTCTTTCAGTTTCATCTCCACTTCCTGCTCAGTGAAGCCTATTTTTACTCAGTATTTAACTTAACAAAATCATCTTTTCCATTTACTCTTCTTTAGTTTTGTGTTGTTTTGTTTTTTTAATTTTCTGTCTTTTCTTTTCTGTCATTCCTGTTCACTTTCCCCTTCCTTCCCATTGTTGTTTGTATTATCCCTTCCCTTTTCATTCACCAAATCCTTTCTTACATTTTTATTGCTTCCTTGTGTTCAAACTCTTTCTTTTCCTTATGACCCAAAGCCATTAGTTTCCTCCTGCTTTCTCTTACTTTCTCAATATTTTCTAATTCCTCTTCCTCCTTTGTGTTGTTTATACATTGTCTGTGACGTCACTTCTTCCACCCCCAGGGTCCTTTACTGTTTATTGATAAACTGAACTGGCGTCGTGTCACCAAGTGGAAAGTTAACCACATGAGGCTCAAAAAGTGACGCACGCGGTCTGTGTAAAGAGGTTAAAGACACTGCCGGCGACCACCTGTCCAACGCCGTATCGAGTCACCCGGTTTTTCCTTCCTCTAACCTGACAAGGAGACGCCTCGCTGTGTCATGTGTCTGCGTTACTGATCCGACGGCGGAGTCCGAACGCTCCAAACAGTCCACGCCACGGCCCAATGCGTGCAGGGCAGTGGGCGCCCGAAAGTGACAAAGTGTGTTGTAGGTTCTCCTCTGACGCAAGGAAAGCGTTTAGTTGTAGTGTCTGGTGTCACAGGGATGCATAGCAACGCAAATGCTGCCTATAAATACACTTCCACGTCCCGGCTATTTTAAACCCACGGGGTCAGACTGGAGAGTTCGACTTCCTTTGACTTTTTATAACCTCCAACAGAGGGAAGAACTGATGAGAGAAGGCCAGTTTGACAGGTGTGATTGGATTAAAACCTGGAAAACCAAAACCTCAAAGAATGTAAAAGAGGGAACTACATTAATGTAAAAACAATGCATGAGATGATGCAAAAACACGAAACAAGGTCAAAGTTGGAAAAGTACAACGGGAAGATGCAAAAGAGGAAACCGAAAGAAGCTTAAAGCGCATTTAACATTCCGGTATTTGGATGAGCTTATTATGCACACTTTGCACTTCATGTCAGCATCATTTTTAATATACTGGCCCAGCAATTAAAATCAATACAATGTAAACAATGGGAAATCATTCCAATAGCACCCTTTGCTAAAATGAGTAAAAAAGCATTACCATTTAACATCTGAACTATCACAAAAAATAATAACGCATATTAACCAATGTTGTCATTAATCACTGACATCACTGACTCCAATTTTTATGTAGCATATTGGGAAAAAACTAAATTAAATAGCATTACTTGACTTTGCACGGCACAGATTCCATGCTTTCTGTGATTAGAAAGGTTTTCGATTTTAAACAACAAAAACACTTTAGTTTGAGGCAAGTAAAGGTGGTGGTTTGGTTGGAATATTCATGAATTCATCCCTGGATCGGTTACTCACCTCACATGTTGTATATTTACTGTTTACTTATTCCTGCACATAACTGCATTATTTCCTTTATTATTGTTTTTAACTGTGCCTGAAAGTGCACATAAACCAAACTTATTCCTGTTATTACTTTTACAGTTTAGATGCACACGAACATAACAGGAATAATGATGACTGAAACAGCGCCATCTGTTTGTTAATGTTACTTTAAGTCCCTGTCACTACGCAAAAGAAGAATTACAACTACCTCAACAATAACAACTGCTCCCAATGGGCTAATGCTAATGCTAGGTAGTCAGAAGTAAAAAATTACCTAGAGGGGTGATAAACAAGTTAACCTTTGACCTCTGAGCTGCAACTGGACATTCCAAATGGCCAGTTTTACTCCAGATTTGTAAATATTAAAAAAAAAAAAAAAAAACCAAACAATTTCACAAAGATATGGTTGCAACATCCTACATTTAACATCAACTGTGTCAAGTGTGATTCATTTGCAGAACCATAAAACAGGCAAATTAATTTAACTTACGAGGTTTAATGCAAACATGGATCTGCAACCTTCTGTTTGTTCTGGGTTCTGGATGTGTTCTTAAAGCTTAAATTTATGGACAGAACTGTAAATCCCAGAGGCAGAGCTGTCTGTAGTTGAGATGCCAACATTGTTATTGGAAGAAACAAGACAAAAACAAAGTTACTGTCATCATTCATCAAACACACCTCATCTGAATCTTCTCCTCATGTACTAATTAACCAAAAAGAATGTACTGAAACATGTGGTCTGTGAATGTGAAGACACGTGGAACTGATTATTTCTTTAAATATGCAGAGGGAGCATTAATGAGCCTTATTCCAGAATGATCTCCAGCACTGAGCACTGATAAAATGTGGGCGTAGATCTAAGTATGTAGGGCTATTGAACTCCATTTCTTTGGTCTTTGAAGAGTTTTCAGCCTCATTGTGTTGTGTGGTCGTCATAAAGGTGGGGTTTTATTTGCAGCAATGGAAGTTAAATACTCATCCCTAAAGTCTGTACTGATGTCTCAAAGGCGTATCCTGAAGTAAGTCTATAATATTTGTCGACATATAGAATGATCAAAGCTGCTACTGTTCTTTTACACACTTCAGTTTGAGCAGCAGCACGTTGGAGCTGGTTGTCATAGCGACTCAATGTAATCACATAGTAGGATAGAAGAGGATGGAGCTGGATACTGTATGTTATAATTCCAAAAATAAAATGTTAGATTAAGTTGATTGGCAACAAATACAAAGTTGATTCAATTTCAGTAAAGAGACTTCACTCTTGGTTTCTGTTGTATTAAAAAAAAAAAAAAGACCTGTGTTTTGGAAATACGTCTGTATACCAGAATAATTATATTCAATAAAGTCACCATGTTTTGTACCACAATAGCCTGGCATTTTCAGACTAATTTCTCAAATAAAAAGAAAGGTCCAGTCCCAGACTAATTTTCAGTTGAGAAATTAGTCTGTGACCTGACATTTCTTTTACTATTTCTTGTGCACATTAATGTCTCAGAATGTTGTTGCAATGAACCAGACCAAGCTAAGAAATTAACCCTATGATGCCAAACGTATCATATTTGATGAACAGGTTTGAAGTACGCTACATGATCAGTGTGATTTTTTATTTTTTTCTGGAAAAACCTGATGTGTACAATCAGATACATGCAATACACAGATACTCCACCGGGGGGAGGAATTCATTCACCAGAGGCCTTTCCAGTGACACTGTAAGACTGACATTAACGAGGAAGGAGCCAGAACTTTGACAATTTTGAAAAGGAATTACCAATTTGTTAGACGTGTTTGCGTTATATTGTTTTTGTTTGTTCAAAAAGAATATTTGAATATTGAGACCCAATGTGTCAAATATGATACAAAATTGAAACTCATAACCACATGGCATTGCCAACCCTTCTGACCACGCCCACTTTGGAGACAGGAAGTGAACCAAAGTTAAACGTGCATTTGGCGAATCTTCACTATATCTGTAATAGAGCATCTTTTTTGGATTTCTAGGCTTTACTTTGATGAACAAAAACCAATGTTGGCCACAGATCCTATCAGACTGACTCCCATCAGTGGTTGTTAGGTTCAGTCTAATAAAACCCAGACGAAAATCACTTTTAGTGGCGTTTCCAGGAACATAAAACTTCTTCCTAAGTGATAAAATCCACTTCAGCACATCCCTATGCCGCTTGTCATCACATATTAAACTCATCTCTTTGTATATTTGATTAACACAAGTTTATTAAACCTCATGACGTCCTGTTACCAGTAAATACACACAAAGGATTACAATAAAATAAAACATGTGCTACATTTAATGACCTTTTATAATACGGACAATGACTAATGATTACATTAATCTGATGAATCATGTCCTAAATGTGTGAATACTTGTCATTTAATTCGGAATACGACTCAAAGTGCTTTATGAGAATACATTTTTAAGGTTAAATATTCTCTCTATATGCCTATCATCAGGTGTTGAAACAAAACATATCAGCGTTTCATCGTTAAAACTTCATGTCTTTGTGTCAGAAACGAGCCGATAAACTCAAGTACCTTACTCCCACAACAGGCGCTACATAAATCAGATGAATAATGAGAGTTTAGAAACAGATATGTGCAAGTTGAAGCAAAGTAAATGAGGCATGAATCATCATCCTGGAGTTTCCCGTCTCCTTTTGGAAAACCACAATCCCTCCCGTTACAATCAAAGCCAGCAGATTAATACGAGACTTCCTTTTCGCGGTGGTAATTCATCTTAATTGTGATACATTCCTCCTGGCAGCGTTCCCAGTTTTCCAGATGCACGGTGTCTGTTTGACAAATAAATCCCTTGTAATGTCTTCAAGCTTTGGGTCTTTAAACGTTTAAAGGTCGGAAATCCAACACATCCGAGTCCAGAACCTCGGATTCGGGTTGTAGTTCAAGTAAAAATGCTCCTGTGGTTTGCGACCAGCGCCGTCTGACTTTCCCGCCTCCTCTCCTTCTTCCTCTCCATCCTCACCTTCCAGCAAACGACGCTGGACGCCAGCAGCACCAGCCCAGCCGACAGCAGCACCAGGCCGAAGTAGGAGATGGTCGACCCGTGGGAGTTGAAGCTATACGCCACAGCGGTGACCACGATGCCGGCGATCAGCACCACCACGCCGAATGGGACGGTACAGCGGTAGCACGACAGCTCGGCGCCTCCCGTCGCCGCCGTCAACTGGACTTCGTTGACCAGCGGGATGTTGACCGTGGTAGCGTTGGCCGCTGGACACTCACCATTATTGGCCTTCTCCGGAGTGGCTGCAGGCGTTCTCATGACGTCCTTATTGGCGTCCTCTGGCATTGCAGGAAGCGGCGGCCGACCGTTAACCAACCACAGATGGTTCCTTGACGTCTTTGCCCTTTTACCTCCTTTCCTTGTCAGGGTCTGCCGGTCTGTGAGGAGAAAGAAAGCATTCATTACATAAATCTGTTGCTCAACACTGGACACAGCTTTGCAGAAGAAGAACCCCCCCCCCCCTCTTGCAGATGCTCCTTGTTAGAATTCAATATCCCATTTCACAATTCAGCCGCACTTTCTGACCGTCTTCTATTCATCTTCTTACAATGGTTTCAGCAGAATCCCTTGTGTCATCTTTTTAACCCTTTGTAGACTACTGTTACAAATTCACCTCAATATTCCACTGTTTTCATAATGAGGTGCTGTTTAACCTTCTTACCTGGTTACCGGTGGTCCCCGATGTTCATGGATCAATTTCAATGCTCTGGTATTACAACTGATTTTTGGATCATTTTTGTTTTGTTTGCATTGTTGACTGGATGAACTGATCAGTAGCAGCATCAGTAAAAAAAAAACAAAAAAACTACAGACCCCAGAATGGAAAGTGTCTTTAATTACTAATGTGACAATTATGATAGTTATACCTAATGTCTCAAATTTGCATCATAGTTATTGCATGTGTTAGATTCAAATGAACAATATTCACTTAATTTAGCATCTGCGTCACGTAACTGTCAATAAATTAATAATAATAAATAAATGTCACTGTTTTTCTTGATGCCATTATGGTTGAAAAGTTGTTATTGTGTTTTATTGTTTCACTGTGCATCATGTATGTGTTTTATATTGTTTGGATTTTATATGGCTGCTACATTGGCCAGGTCTACCTTGCAAAAGAGATTTCTGATCTCAATGGGATTTCCTGGTTAAATAAAAGTAAAATTAACAAAAAATTAAAAATAAAGGCTTTTCACCAGTAAGGGTTTACTGTTGGAAAAGCATGCATGATGCAAATTTTCAAAAAAGAAGCAATAATTAGACTCCAATGTATTACAACTAGAATCTCTTATAAAAATGTACGTATCATAAAGGCAAGAAATGTCTGTTAAACTTATGGAGTAAAAGAAAAAAACTCTAGTTAAGTATTTGCACTATTTTATTTCCTAAAACAGCATAAAAAGCATAAAAGGTAAAAGAAAAGTATGTCGACATTGTATGTAAGTAAAAGTACATTTTGTATTTAATAAAACATACACATGATGAAATATCTACAAATACCAATGTCCAATTCTAACCATTTTAATGTTGAAAGACAACTCTAGTTAGGTATTTGCACTATTTTGCTTTGTTTGTACTATTTTACCACCTCTTTAGTTCACACTGGCTCCAAGGTAACAATGCCATTGGCCTACATCTTTTAATACGATGACTGTTTTTTCCACAAACATCTACTTCTACTTTCTTTGTACTGTTTTACCACATTTTTAGCTAACTATATTTCTAATCTAAGCAAGATGAGCAATAAAGTGGCAAAACTGAGGGTTTCAACACCTAAAATGTACAATTCTGACCATTTTAATGATGAATGACAACTCTAGTTCTCAACTAACAATCCCATTTGCCTGCATCTTTCATGCAACGATTCTTTTTTTCATACAAATTCTTGCACTTTGTGAGTTTTCTAATGTCTGGAGCACCACCCTTTCGGAGCGGCCTCCACATGGTGTTTTAATAAACCCACGTAACCTCTTTTCACAATCGCCTCCTGACCCAGTGACGCAGAACCGAGTCAGCCCAGCACGAGCTGAGACATTCCCTGGAGAGTGAAGGATATGACATTACAAACTGCTCCGTGAAATGCGAGCAGCTTCGAAATCACCAGCAATTTCACAAGCAACAGCCCCCCCCACCCTACCTCCCAAACCCACCAAACCCCTCCGCCCAACATCTGCTGCATGGAAACCTCCACAAACATCCCTGAAGTGCACAAAATAACACTTCCAGGACCCCCCAGAATGCAGAGTTAATCCAAATCTAGGAGTTTTATTTCACTTTACACTGTACCAGAGGTGGAATTAGCACTAGGATGTTTAACTCTGGTAGCTAAGAGTTAAATTATAAAAGATCTGCAGTAAAAGTGAACTGAACCTTATGTCATGTTAATACAATGAGAAGACTTCAATTGTTCAATCTTCAATCTTATAAAAAAAAACAGATTGAAAATAATGAACATTAATTTTGCTCTAAAGTGAATAAAACAGTTTTCAGTGTCAGAAACATCATGATGCCTTTTTTTAATGTTGTATTCTATTTGGTTTTTGTCTCATTGTATCTTTTTACACTGATATGTCTCATCTTCTTACCTCTTTTTTGTCAGTTTTGTCTTTTGAAGTATTTTCATGTTGTTTTCTTCATGCAAATCTTAATTAATAATCGATAAAATACTCAAAACATGCTACATTTCCCTGGTGATCACGTCTTTATATCAAAAGTATGTAAACATTGTACGTAACTAAAGTGTATTGTAGATACACACGGTGAACAATAAAGCAGTTAAACTAGCATTTTAACACTTTAAATGTCCAATTCTGGTCATTTTAAAGATGAAAGACAACTCTCGTTAAGTATTTGGTTTCTGTTGTACCAGAGGTGGAATTAGCACTAGGGCGTTCCAACTCCAGTCACTAAAGAGTTAAATTAAAAGAAAGTGAAATAGTCTTTCTAGTTTCTATGCACAGTGAACTGAACCTCGTGTCATGCTAATATAATAAGAATATTTCAATTATTCAATTTTAAATCTTATTTTAAAAAACTGACTGAAAACAATGAACATTAATTTTGCTCTGATGCGCAAATCAGCTTCAATGTCAGTCACATTATTATTCCTTTTACTGATGGCTTTGTGTTTGTTGTTGCATCTTATCATCTTATTTTTGTCTTGTTTTGTCTTTTTTAGTCGTTTTCTTCATGCAAATCACATTTCAGTGTTGATAAAATACTCAAAACATGGTTCATTTTCCTGTGGTCAAGTTTTTATTTCAAGTCTCTTGCAAAATTTTGGTCTTTTAATAGATTCACCACAAATCCTCTTTTGTACAGCAAATTGTTTCATCTTTTTAATGTAGGAAAAGTGGGCACTGATGCAAAATGAACCCATAAAGACCCAAACATCCACCAGTGGCCAAAATCATCTGCTCATATAAAATGTTTAATAACTGTTGATCCACTAATCCTATCAATACATGTGAATAATTGGTGTAAAATGCAATTTTATATCTTTTCATGGTCATCATATATGATCCATTTGGACATTCAGAGGCTCCGTAGTGAACGTGGAAACACGGTCATCTTCTACAACATTGATTCACCAGAAAACACATGAAGTTTGATTAATGACAGTGATGACATTTGTTTTATGTTTAGTTAATGACATATTTACTCAGAAAATCCCTTTTTCATCCATTTTTTCTGTTTCTGATACAATAACCCTCAACTTTAATCAGAGCTTTAATGAATATCTACATGATGAGTTTATTAAATACAGGAAAATAGGTAATTTTCACTGAACCCCCTCACCCCACAAAATACAGAGGATAATATTTATAATATATGATGAGTAATTACGTTATGAGTTAAAATCAATCAATAATTAGCTTCAAATGCATTAACTCTATAATCTGTCTTGAAATAAAAGAAGTAGAAAAGTACAGATATTTGTCTTGAATTTAAGGAATAAAAAGGAAAAACTTTGGTTATGTATTTGCTTGTACATCCTAAAACAGCATAAAAAGAAAAACTGAGGATTTTAACATTTAAAATGTCTAATTCTGACCATTTTATTGTTGAAAGACAACACTCTGGTTAAGTATTTGCACTGTTTTACTTTATTTGTACCTAAGCTAACAATCCCATCTGCCTACATATTTAATACAATGATTGTTTTTTCCATAAAAATCCTGTTTTTTAATGTCTTCAGCACCACCCTTCTGCTCCTCTACAGCAGCAACACTGAAAACACCAACTACAAACGGTTAAGAAATGGAGTTAACGACTGATTACAAACACCAAACAGACTTAATCATTATTAGCATTGGCACATGTCATTTTTTTTAATATATTGACCCTTTAAAGTACTCTTACAGTACTTTTGGAATTAAGTATAAGAGTGTTTTAATGTTGTAGTTCATCAGTGTAAAGGAAATTTTATATAGACTTCATTAAAGGGTATGATTAGTGTAATCATGCATCAAATTGAAGTAAAGCTACATTATTTCTGTCTGAATTCCAGTAGAATGGAAGTAAAATGGTGTAAAAAGTAAAGGAAAGGTATGCCAAGATTATACATAAGTAAAACAAAACATAACAAAACAAAACATACAATTCATTACCAATAAAGCAACTAAATTGAGGATTTCAACACTTAAAATGTCTAATTCTGACCATTGTAATGATGAAAGATGGAGAAAAATAAGTAAAGCTTCACTTTAGTCAACAAAAAACTGAATTGAAACATAAGAAATTAAAGAGAATGTGAATAATAGACAGAAAAATACTAAATGATTAAGTGCACTTTTACTGTGGATCTATACAGATGGAAGTGTTTGTATTTTGAAAAATGTACTTGCAATTATATTTCTATCAGTTTTTCTATAGCATAGATGCTTCAATCAGGATCAGAAAAATGGGATGATCAATACTTGCTAGATTATGTTACTTAAAATCAACTTTTGTCTCAAAAACGATGCTCAGATATGTTATTCTACTGATTTTCAGACCAAACAAGTAAATACAAGGAAACTTCTGCTTTTTAAAATAACTATATGTGCATTTTTACATGTAAAAAACTAGATAATTAGCTATGAAAATGCATCAAAGGTGTTAAAAAAAAAAAAAATACAAAACAAATGAAGTCAACTTGGCATTAAGAGGAAGCATCTAACTGTGTATTTTGTCAATAATTGTTTTCCGATGTATTTGTCAGTTTGTGGGATCAAAAGTCTACATTCAGGTTAAAGTTTGGGGTTATTTCTAGGGCCTGTTCGTGGCTCCGGTGGTACCTGGGTTAACTCCGCTGCAGTTGTCCGTGTGCGGGTCATTCCATGCGGGTAAACCTCCAGGACGCGCTCGGCTGAAGGATCTGCAGCTCCATGTCCACAGTGTCCAAACATCCACTCACATTCATCTGATTAAAACTCAACGTGCTTTTCCTCTTTCTTCCTTCAGCCCATACCCCTCACCCCCACCCACAGCCCCCTCCACCCCC
>JAPTYQ010000029.1:18612346-18626578 GCA_029814465.1 Ostorhinchus cyanosoma
GATACAAAAAGGTTGTTTTGAGCGCTGGCCCTTTAAATGCACATGACTCCACCCCCTTCTGGGTTGTTAACTGTGCGCTCTTTACCGTTCAGCCACTTAAGTTCGTTAATACAACCAACAACTGAACATTTCTGGTAATTGGCTCTAAGTTTGAACATATTTTCAGTTTTTATTACAATCACTACTGCTGATAAACATAACTTATGTCGAACTTGGAGAAATGTTTGTTAGAAATCTTGATCTTATATATGCAAATGTCATGACGTAACTAGTTATAGACATAACAAATTAAGCAGGAAAGGAAACAGGTTGTAGAAATCCACTCAATTTTTGCCAGAATGAATATAAAGATAGCTTTGCAGCACCTGGAGGGTCCACAAATAAATGAGCCAACGACTAATGAAAGTGGGTTTAACAAAATATGACCCCTTTAAATACTAAAATGTGTCAATACACATTTTTTTACTCACTTCATAGAAGAGTTCCAGTGTAGGAATTTGTATTTGTTTACATGGGTTAATTTTATTGGCTGGTTCAGAATAAAAAAAAAAATAAAAAATTGTGCAAAAACAAACAGCTTTTCAGTGAATAATCTGACCTTTTATAACATGAAGTTCAAAGTATTATCTATTTATCTGTCTTTCTGTCTGTTTTTCTGTGGGACTTTCACTGTGATGTGGGCGTGGCCTTCATACCAGCAGGCGTTTGCAGGTTCATGGTCCGGCCTGTAGCCCCTCCCTCTGTCTGGTTGTGTTTCTGTGGTTATTTGGAACAGATGTGCAGATGTCTGGGTGGGTCGTTTTGGCTCGAGTGATGACGAAGGTGTTGTTATTTGTTTTTCAGAGCGGTGTCCCAGGGTTTCTGAAGGACATGCAGAACGCCTGCAGCAAATATAAAACCTACTGCGACAAGAAGTGACCACAACCGCCGGGCGATACTTCATCCTCAAGGGCTGTGACTGATCAGGGTTTGGTTTTTTGGGGGGTTTGGTGTCATTTACTGGGCGGCTGGTCTTCAACGGAGCATGACGTGGACTCGGGCATGTGCATGATGGATGCTGTCATGTGGTATTGACGTTTTCAGGTTAATGCGCGATAAAATCAGGGCTGGGTTTGATTATTTTAATTTCTAATCTTCATTTTTTGCTGTATATGTGCAATACTAACAAAGACTCCAACAAAAAGCACTTAAAAGCACATCCACAGTGAATATTTTACAAGTCGTCAACATTTTTGATTTTTAAAAAATTAAATAGATGAAAGGCTGATCTCAAGGTCAGTCGGAGTTTTTATTTCACTTAATAATCGTGTTACCTAAATACAAACTGGCTAAAGGAAACAAATTTTACTTGTATTTTCACATAATTTGAATAGAAACATTCACATATTTATCTATTTCCTCTTGAGGTTTTCTTCTCATACATTTTAATTTCCTCCTATGTGTGGAAAAAATCACTATACTACTGTTAACAGTTGTCAAATGGGTGTAACATATAAAACTATGCAAAAAAAAAAAAAACACTCGGAAGAAAAATACAGCACTACCATAACGTTCTCCTTAATTTTTTTTTTTTTTCCAACAAATCAACAATTTTGATTAAATATTTTGGATTTTTTTGTTAAACGGGGGAAACACTGACCTCTAGGTCTGTCACAGTTATTAAAAAATTATATTATTGCAAATATTTCACATAATGTCAATTGTGTAAAAACTGGCAGAAATAAAATTTTTCATGTATTTTCACATAGTTCAAACAGAAAAATACACAAATTCATCTATATCCTCCTGAGATTTTATTCTCATACATTTTAAATTTGTTCTATTTGTGGTAAAACAAACCCTATACCACTGCTAAAATTTGTCAAATTTGCATAACTTATAAAACGACACAAAAAACTAAAACACTTGCAAGGAAAATACAGCATCACAGTCAATATTTTACAACTCAACAGGTTTCATTGTAAATTTTTGGTTGAACAGATGAATCTCTAGGTCTGTCAGTTATTATTTTCACTTAATAATCATGTTAGGTGAATAAATTCTGGCAGAAATAACCCATTTTATGCATATTTTCACAGAGTTTGGACAGAAAAATACACAAATCCTGTGATTTTATTCTCGTACATTTTAACTTCCTGATGAAGAAAAACACGTACTCTGCTAATTTCATCAATTTTGCATGAAAATCTAGAAACTACAAATGTGAAATAAGCATAAATAAACCAATACACTAAACAAACCAAAACACTAATGATGATTTTTGCCTCTAATCATTTTACACTATATGTGCAACAAAAACTCAACATAAATTTTACAACAAATCAACATTTTTCATTGATCTCTAGGTCTGTCACAGTTATTATAACCATCATATTGTGAATATTTCACATAATAATTGTGTCAATTCTGTAAAAACAGGCAGAAATGACACATTTTTGTAACAATTTTCACATAGTTTGACTAGAAGAATACACAACTTTTATTGTCATACATTAATTTTGTCCTGTCTGGGAGAAAAAAAACACTATTCTGCTGCTATTTACAATCTTACAAGGAAAATCAAGTCACACTTTGCAATAATAGGCAATAAATTCATGTATTGCAGTCGCGATTATTTTCACGACTAAAATTTCAATGTTCTGTGACAGCCCTACCCGATCTATGTTTTTGAGATTTTTAGATTGTAGTTGTTTTGTCCATATTTTTCAAAACAAAAACCTCCGTTAATTGAGTTAATTCTATAACTAACCCAGATCTTTGTCGTAGTGTTAACCTGTTGCTGTGTTTTTTCTGTGAAATCACTTGAAGCTCCAAGATCAAGGAGCAGCGAAACCTCAAGTTTTTTCTGACTTTGCACTTACTTTACAATCTCTACTTTAGGAGTTTATTACCTCTGTTCTTTTTAAATCAGCTGGAATGTTCAATGAGATTCATGTATTTTGATTTTTTTGTGGATTTACTGTATTGTCTGTTCACTGGATCTTCATGTTTCGTTTCTATCATCCAGGTGAAAAGTCTATTACTGTGTAATACTGATGAAAAATGGAAAATAATACATTTTAATCTGAAATGTACGACTGAGTAGTGTTTTATTTCTACATGGATTCATTTTGTATTTTTTCTTTTTGTATTTTTTCCTTTCAAATTTTTCTTGTTTCTCTAACTTTTCTTTTTTCTTGTTCTTGCTTTTCTAATTTTTTCCTTCTTTTTCTTTCTTGTTGTTCTTTTCTCAAATGTTCTTATTCTTTTTTAAGTGTTTGCTGCTTATAAAACCAGTTCATTTCATTAAAACATGTGGAACAGGTTAGGTTAACTGTTAAAAAACATATATATATATATATATATATAAACAAGACTTGTTTTACTGTGTAACTCAGCTGTTTTTAAGGAGTAATTATTGATTTCACTTTTAGTAACTTTAACAATAAGTATCAAAATCTGCAGTTCCTTGAATGTTACATCCTGATATAAAAACAGTTTTAGTCCCTGTAGTTCACTTCTTCACCTCAATATATATATATCACTCACCTGTGTGCAGTTAGCGTTAGCTCATCTGTCAGAGCCAAGAGATAGTTAGCTTAGGATTAGCTAATGTTAGCATTAATATGTGTTGGCTTTTATGGTCTATCAGCTAGCCTGCTAATTAGCTCAAGTAGTTGTTGTGTTTGTACATTTATGTTGTTATGAACACAACTGTATGTGTTAACATTTATTAAGGACCTGTAGTGGCCTGATGAGGACTGTTAGAGAATGTGGGCGGAGTTTATAATGACAGTTTTGGTGGATGTGGGCGGGGTTTATGATGACAGCTTTGGTGGATGTGGGCGGGGTTTATAATGACAACTTTGGTGGATGTGGGTGGGGTTTATTATGACAGCTTTGGTGGATGTGGGCGGTGATTTATAATGACGCTGTAGTGGATGTAGGCGGAGTTTATTATAACACCTTGTGGATATGGGCTGGGTTTCATGTATCCCTATAATCAATCAATGTCATCACACTGAAATCTTACAATGTGACGCCCTTAAACAAACAAAAAAACACAGATAAAACTACATAAGAAAAGTGTAAATATAGATTTGATTCATGGAGTTCATGAACATCACAGATTTCTCTGGTAAACATGTATTTCTTTGAATGAATTTATTTTTTTTATGTGACATTGAATGATAATCCAGGGTTTTCTTCCAGCATCAAAATCAAATTCATGTTAAAACAATATGTAGGAGACTGTAATTAGTAGTTTCTTTGGTTTTTTTATAATGCTTTTCCTTTTTTTTTCATCCATGTAAATTATAATAAACTGAACCAAAATTAGGCTAAAGGATACATTTTTATTGGACAATGTAAGATATTCTCCATTAGCATGAAACTACAGCTTCCAAAAGCTGAAAAAACACCAGATTTGTCCTCAGAAAATCCAGAGCAAACCAGTAAATATGTTGAAAATAGGCCGTGCCCTTCCTGTTCAGTCAAAGCCAAGTATCTGAACTGTTTAACTGAGAGATTAACATTCCTTCAAGTGTTCAATAAACACTGGGATTATAAAAAACAGTGACGTCACTGGGTGGTGATGTTGGAGGAGGATAACACAGAAAAAAACACATCAACAGCATTGAAAAGGAACAATTACACTAGTTTTTATATTCCGTAAATGATATATTTAGCTTTTTCTTCAGTTTTCTCTGTTTTAATATAAAAACCTTTGCATTTACTATGAACATCTATATGATCAGTGAATTAAAAATAGGAAAATAGATGATTTACATTGAAAAAATCAGCAAATAATATACTAAATGGGGATAAATCACTTAGGAAAGGTTAAATGTGGAGATAAATTAATTTGGAAGTCAGAGAAATAGCTGAAAAATTTCACATTTCAAACTTCAATTTTTTTTTCACATTAATCATCATATTTTCTGCATCAAATTGTGTGGCTCTAAGATATGTAGTTGAGTGAAATGTTTCTATTTTGTGCCACAGACATCAAGTTATACGGCAGCAAAACATTTGAGAACAAGAACAGAATTCACTTTAAATCTGAGAATCCAGGATGCAACAACTAATATTGTAAAATGAAAATTCAAGATTCAAGAATGTTTATTGTCATTTTGTGCACACAATGAAATTTTTTCTTAGAGGCAGTTTTTGGCTAGTTACAAACAGAAGAGAAAATATAATATCAAAAACACTCAAGAATATGTACAATAATATGGGAAACACTAAAGGATTAGTGTATCAAGACTATGTACAATGCATATAGAAGAAATGTAAAATGCAGTATGTACAGACCAGTGTAGTAACAGTGCATCTCCTGTTTTGTCATATTGATTGTTGGTTCATTAATTTTGCTGCAGTGCATTGTGGGTAATCATTCTGTTCTAAAGGAAGCATTGAATTAGATCAGCAATGTCAAAGTTTCAGCGTGTGGACCAAAACCAGTGGATTATTATAATAGCCTATAAATACTGACAACTCCAAAGTTTTCTCCATGTTTTAGAGTAAAAAACAGTTAAATTACATGATAAAAATGTTGTCGTCTGCAAACTTTCCTTTGAAAAATATAAATAACATGAACAACCTGAAATTTGATGGGAAAACAAGTGCAATTTTAACAATATTATGCTTCATTTTTTCATTTATACATCACAGTGGATCACAGTGGATCTACCTATACTTTTTTCATTTTTAATGCACAAGTTTCAGACTTTAATGTACATTCATATCTTTACTTTATGATCTTTGGATGAGTTACAGAGCTCAGATGCTCACCAGCTGAACTCTCAACAGATCTGTGGTGCGTTTGCGCCCTCTGCTGGTAGAAAATTTGTACTAACGATTTAGTTATTTAATACAAAAGCATCCACTGAAGACCAAAAGCATCTGCTTTTGTTTAATACCTGGTGATCCACTAATCCTATCAATACATGTAAATATAGTTTGTCATCCTTTCATGGTCATCATATATGACCTATTTAGACGTTCAGAGGCTGTGTAGTTACCATGGAAACGCCGCCATCTTCTACAATGTTGATTCACCAGTAAAGCCCATGGAGTTTGATAAAGAACAGTGGATGGACACACTTGTTTTTATTATGTTAAGAAATAAAATCAACCAAAAAAGACAAAAAAAACCCTTCAAAAATAATAAATGATGTGGAAAAAAACAACCAAAAAAGGTACTAAAATAAATAAAAAAGCAAGAAAATTAACAAAAACAGCCAAAATAATGAATAAAGTGACCAAAAATTAACAATAAATTAACAAAATAATGAATAACATGAACAAAATAAGCTACAAACTTGAGGAATTTGAAGAAAAAAATCTAAAAAGGGCAACAAAACGAATGAAAGGAATAATAAATAACATGGAGAAAATAAGTCACAAAGTTACTAAAATAAAATAAAAGAGATAAAAATAAGCAAGAAAATGAAAGTGACAAAAAATTAACAAAAAAATCAACAAAATAAGACACAAACTGAATTCATTTGAAGAAAGAAAAAAAAATCTAGTTTAACCATCTTAAAGTCTGCATTAACAATCAAATAGTTTGGTTTTACAATATTTTAGTCTATTTTTTCACTGTTTAGTTTAATATTCTGGTCTTTTATGCTGTTTTTTACCTATGAGCTTCATTCTTTATTCAGTGACTGATGCATAGTGTTGATTGGTTGGTGGTTCTGGTGCCACACTGACCCCTACTGGTGACATTTGGAATATATCAACACTACATAGAGCTCCTTTAACTGTAGATTTAATACTATATATGTCCTGTGTTGACCTTTTCTGTATTAAAAACAGACCAGAGCTTGTATTTATATTAAATCTCATTAACTGCATCGACTTATGACCGAAGCCCTGATGATATAACTGTGGATCAGAAGTCGTGAGCTCTCGTTTCATCGGTTTGTTTGGGTAAAAACAGCAGGAGCGTTGACAAAAATCAGACGCTCAGATCCGTCAAACGCTGGAATGTCTCGGGTGAATAATCCTCCTTCACCAATGGAAGACAAATATGTTTCTTGGCTGGTCATTGTGTTTGAGAGCCGTTCGTTTTTCTGATTGGTCGTATTTGAGGCTAATTAGCTTCAGAAAGTGATACAGGTTTTGTGCAGGACCCCCCCACCCCCACTCTACGGAGGCTCAGATTTCCCAGGTGCCTCTCTGTCTGCCAGAGGTAACAGAATAATGGCTCTGCTTGGAAACCGATTTCTCCAAGTGGGTTTTTTTTTGTTGATTTTTAATAGATGAGCGTTGTAGATACTGATGTCCTCAGGGGGATCCTCAGTCCTGAATGGGGTTTTTATGAGACTCGGAATAGATTTTAATATATTAACTAGAAAACAGTTGGGTCTAGTCGTTTCTATGTGGACGACAAACTCTGGTTCTAACATTTTATAGATCAAAAATAGACAAATAAGGACCTGAAGTAAAAAAATAATAATATTTGTACTGGTTCTTCCATTATCAAAATACAATCTGGAAAGCCTCTTTATTATATTAACACAAATAACATGCATAAATATATACATAGAATCTATTTATGGGAAATTTTGTCTTGTATTTTTTTATCAGTCATACGAATTTGGCTGTTTGTTTTGCTTTTTTGATAAATTTGTTCAACTTTTTCATCATTTTATCGATCATTTTATGAAATACTTAACTTTTTTATTTTTTAATTTAATTCTGTTGATCATTTTAGTGAATATTTTGCATATTCTTTTCAATATCTAATACTGTATTCACTTTGCTATTGAATGTTGTTGATTTATCAGTTGAATATGTTCTGTATTTTTACTAATTTTATTCATTGATTTGTCACATTTTTTTCATTCTGTTCAACATTTGTAGTCATTTTATTGATTATTTTTGCACATTTGTACTAATTTTGTTGATTTGTTTGTCAATTTTTTCTAAATTTGATTGAATATTTTGCTTATTTTCTTCATGCCATTGAATATTTGTATTTGTTTTCTTGAATTTTTTTCATTTAGTTGAATATTTATTTTATTTATTCTGTTAATTTTTCTTTATTTTATTGAATATTTCAGATTTTTGGTTATTGTGGAATATCTTATTTATTTTGCTAATTGATTTTATCCCTTTTTTCCTTTATTGATCATATTCATCACACTTTTAATCACTGTGATCTTTTTCAAGTCTTAGTCGCATCCTCTTTCACTGAAAACTGCACTCAGATATGAATTTATATAGTAGCACCATTTATTGAACATGTGATTAAATGATAATACCATCATTAAAACTCCATCTCTTCCTCGTCGTATCATCAGACAGAGCTTTGGGTTCTTCACATTTACACTGGTTTCATATAAAAACACCCAGTTGTTTCAGACGGTGTCATTTAGATATGATCTATGTGTGCATTTACTAAACTACAAGGTTATGTTTGCTCAGCCGGTGGTGAAAAACACAACTGTAGGTTCAGGAGAAATATTGGGCATTGCCATATGAATCCAGCTGTGGTTAAATTTGTGACTCAGGACGAATTAGTCGATTGGAAAAACAAACATTAAGTGTTAAGAGTCGACGCCTGTGCAGTGTAAAAATACTGTCAGAGACGCTGTTTATGGACAAAACTCTGCGAAGTCATGGTTTAACTCTCAGTTAGTGACGCCTCAAACTGGTTTTCTGTGTTGATTTGCAGATCATTATGTCCATGTTACAGTTTATGTCATGAACTTCTATAGAATGTTTTTTTTTTCCACATTTTTTAGTGTAATGTCTCTTACAGGTCTATTATACACTACTGACACCTCTATACTCTCATTACATATCCCTATTTTTTCAGCACAAATCTGCTCAAAATGATAATATTCAATAAATTTCAGGCAAAACTATCTAAGAATATGAACAGAATGAACTCAGGAAACAAAACAAAGTGTTTTTGTGTCTTTTACAAATTAGAGTTAAAATGACACTATATTTTATCTGAATATGTGGTTATATTTAGGCCGTGTCTGAACTTGTGTGGATTCTCTAATGCTCAGACTGATCTCAATGCCAACTATTTGTTTTTTCTTTTGTGCTCATTAAAGATAATTGTGTTGTGTAGTGAACAACCCTCAGACTGGTACCTGGTTGTCTCCAGGCCAACATAAACGCTGCATACCAGGGTTTACCAGGGGAGGGGTTTACCAGGGGTGGGGTTTACAAGGGGACAGGCTTACAGCGACAGACGGCAAATCCTCTGCTCGACCTGATGTGGTTTGTGGTGGACGATTCCAGATTCCTGCAAGTCTAATAGTATAATCAGCTGAGCGAGACAACTGAGACAAAGCAGGAAGAAGAGAGGAACATGGAGAAGGTGGAGGGTTTATGAGGAGATACACTAAAATACACAAAAAAAAGTTAAAATAAAAACAAAAAAAATTCTAAAATGATCGAGACAAATAAAAATATGCTAAAACACACACACACACACACACACACACACACACACACATAAAAATCTGCTGAATAATATAAAATATTATATAGATCTTCTAAAATACACTGAAATATGCTTTAGTACACTAAAATACACAAAAATATGCTAAAACACACAAATATGTGAAAAATACACTGAAATAAAAAGAATAAATAAAAATGCTAAAAATCCCATTCATAATATATAATGAATATAATTATAAATACATATCCCAGTCATTTCTACTTTAACCTCTTGAGACCCCGAATCCTCATATGAGGACGTTACATTTTTGATGTTCTGCATCATGATACTTCATTTGTAAGAATGTTGACCCATTGTCCTCATCCTCATCCGGGGCCTTGCCTGCACCATCTAGTGGTCTCATAGCGAAATTACACTCACATGGGAAAAAACAAGATGGCAGCAAACGCAGCAAAAAAATTCTACAGCAGCTCCCGACACAAATATGGACAAGGTAAAAATCTTTCATGAATTTTATGATTGAAAGTAGTATATTTATGCACAGTAACATCTGTAGCTTCACTTGACATGCTTTTTTGATAAATTTGAGTAATATTAGCAAGCTACAACTTCTGTAAACATGACGTACTTCTTTGAGGACATCAGGTGTAGCTTCACTGAAAAAAAAAACGTAAAACCTTGCCAAGAAGCCTTTTTTTTATTTAGTATTTTTAGTCAAAATTTTTAGTCAAAATGTCTAATTTCTAGTCAAAATCAGTCTTGTTACACTTAAAATAAGACTCATCCTCCAAAACGTAACTTATTTTTGACAATAACCACTTGTATCAAACTAATTTTCACTAGAAAGAAGTAGAATAATCTGCCAGTGGAGCAAGTTTTTACTTCCTATTACCCAATTGCCTAAACACTAACCATAACCCTTACCATAACCCTGACCCTGACCTTGACCCAAACCCTAACTCTTACCCCTAACCCTAAAACCCTAACCCGGACCCTAACCCTAACCGTTAGGGTCGCTATCTAACCGTTCGCTGTGATATGTTCAATACTACATTCAAAAACTTTGCGCTTTTTCATACAAAAGCTGCACACTTTAATCTGCACTTTTGTGTTACATTAGATTAACGTTAGATTGAAGGCACTTAACTAACTTTATTATTTGTGTTAACTCTATGATAGATAGTTGCGTATCAGTAACCACAACAAACACTAGTAAAACTCATTTCAGACATATTGCTCATTGTTTGCTAATAACTGTGTGCTAATCTAGCTAACGTTAGCTAACGTTAGCAACCAAAGGAGTTTTTATTGATGTTCATTTAGACCACATTATCAATGTAGAAATAAATATGTTATGTTTATAATATTATAACCATTAATGTTGTATAATGCCGATGCCCTCTCCTGTCTGCCCATGAATACAAATAAAGTTACCTTGACCCTGATACATATCCAATCCACTATATTTATGTAGCACATTTACACCACGAGAACATTTCCAAATTGCTGCACATCATAAAACAATTCAAAGAAATGCACTGAAAACCATAAATTAGTACATAAAACTACAATAATGCTATAAATAAAACAATAAAATCAAATAATTAAAGAGATATAAATAAATAAAGAATAAAAAAAGACACAGAGAACTACATAACTTTAGTCTTGTCTGCCTTTGTCTCTTTTATTTCAGATTTTTATCCTGCCAACCAGCCAAAACCGTCCCACCAAAGGGTCCAATCCAACCCATGGGATGAATGTGTGAAATGCAAAAAGGAAATGAAAGACTGACATCAGACACTGGAAATCACACTTTAGTGAATTATAACTTTAACTACTGATAAAAGTAGAGGTTATGTTTGTTATTGATAATCACATATTAATTGACTATATCAATGAGCTCCTTCTCTTGTTCTGAATGATTGACAGGGCTCCATTTCCTAGTTACGGTTGCTAACATAGAATTGGACAGTAGCTGTTTCAAGGAGGGGCTTAGTGAAGGATAATTTTAATGTACATATTAAGCATTTACATTGATATTTAATGATAACAGCTAAATAATTCAGCAGTTTCATTTAGAGTTTTCTTGATTAATGGCTGAAATCTCAATCACATAATATCCAAGATCTCCAAATGTACTGGTGCAATTTTTTTTTTCTGTTTCCACTCATCCACACCCACACATAAAACCTAAGTGTGTGTTGATTTGCTAAACGTCGTCTTTAAGTGGCCAAAGGTGTAAAATATCCAGAAAATATGGGCGCTGGTTAAAAATGCTTGTAATGCAGGGACATGTTTACTGAGGAATGATAAATAGTGTGATTTGTGCTGGCACCGTTCAACTGCTTTTCTTGGAGCAGAGTTTTACCTTCAGTGATTATTTGGATTAGGTTAAATCATGGTAAAACCAGTCAATGAGCAGCAGAGAAACACCAACACTCAACAACAGAAAACTGCTTTTTTCTCTTTATAACAGTTCAGCTTTTGACCTAAAATGGGTCACACTACAATGAGTCCAGTGGAAAGAATTAGTGCTGATTAACTGATTTTTTTTTTTTTTTTTTTACCTTGTAGCATTTTTAACATTACACTGATACCTTAGGCTATATCTGATATATGTTCTTTTCCATTTTAAAACATAACGGTTAGAGTTTATTAATTTATCTAAATGTCAGTTTTGACAACTTTTCTCATGTTTCTCCCTGAGAAATGGTAACACAAATGGTGGAAGAAGTTTAAAATCTTTCATTTAAGTAAAAACATCAATGTTTCACCTGAAAAATAATCCTACTTGTGCATCCAAGGTGTGCAAGATGGATGAAAAGTCTGTGCTTTTTGCAGCAAGATGCTATTTATTAGTGTTTTACTCTTATATCTGATATTTTGGTTTAATTTTACTGCTCTACATATTTAATACTTTGTCCTGTGAGAACAATGTATCTGTAAAATTTTACTTTTCATAAACTCTGAAAATTAGGTGTGTTTTCCAACATTTTCTGCAAATCTAAGACAGTTTTTGAGAACTTTATTTAGTTTGATGAGGAGCAGAACCTGAAGCTCAATCTATCTTTCAGTTTATCACATTTGGACATTCCGGAATTAATTTTCTTTGGACAGTAGCTGTTTTAAGGAGGGGCTTTGTTGTGATGGAGGAGGATAATTTTCTGTTAAATTGCTGTTAAATTGTCTGTCATCCATAGTACTGATGTGGTAGTGGTGACAATAAGGATAGTAATAAAAATTTATAATATTCTAAAATATGAATATGAATTAGATAAGTTGCAGTCTCCACAGATTGCATGTCATTCCTGATGGATCTTCAGCTGAATTTAGTAAAAAATTTACAAATGTATTAGATCACTTATCACAAGATCCAGATAAAAACCAGTGACCAATCATTCCATCAGATAAAATGTTTGCAATGAGTGGGGTTTGTTGTGCCTGGCACCACTTGTTAGATTTAGAGAGAAGTTCACCATAGGTCTATGGGAACTAGGGCTTCCAGTGCTGGGGTGTTAAACAAAACCGGCAGCCAAAGGGTCCAGTCTGCCCCATAGGATGAATTTGAGAAATTTACACCATGAAGATATTAAGAATAAAGGATGTTCAAATCATTTAATTTCACCAATATGCTCTAAAGTGGGTCAGGCCAGTAAAATAGTATCATAATAACCCAGAAATGACAACTACAAATTTTCCATCTTTGCTGTAAAAAAGTTAAATTCCATGAAAATGTTTACATCTACAAAGTATCCTTGTGAAAATATGAACAACATGAAATTTCTTAAGAGAAGTAAGTACAACATTAACAATATTATGCCGCAGTTTATCATTTACACATGTACACATGAACTAAAATGTTTTTTACTACACTACCCCAAAGGCCATCATTGGTACTACAACTTTAACATATTGGCTTAAGTCTGTAGTTTGACTCCTGCAGCTTTAAATATTTGGTAAAAGTACAGTGTTACTTCCCCACATTCCTGCAGCATCACATGATCACATGTGTTTTCAGTGATGTGATATCGAGGGGTGAACAACAGCGGAACGATAATAATGCTCATATTATCGGAGCCATCATTCGTCCTCCCTCGGCTCTGACTGACCGGCCTCTGATTGTGACACCATTAAATCAGTCTACAGGCGACAGCCACACATCTCATTGGACGCAGTTGTGTATTTGGAGTTTATTGGTCCCAAAATGGCCCCCATCCATCTCAGAGCGACAGTCCTTAAGTTCACAGACGGGTTTACAGCGAAACAAACACTTCTATTAAAACTGTTTCACTGCTCAAAAAACAGTGCAAGGTTACTGGAAAGCAAACAGCGGCGGAGACGCCAAGATCCATATCTGCACATTTCACACTTTTTCCTTTGGCGTCTCCACATTCCAAAGCACGTGTTTGTTCTCCTTTAATTTTATAATTACAGCGTTCTACAAACCACACACTAGAAACACAACCTTAGGCTAAACAAGACATTTAAAGACAATTAAGGAGAAAAAAAGTGACATTAATAACCTGTGATTATGTGTCAGGAGAATTTTTTATGATATTCTGCGTAAATCATGAGTTCAGTTCACTTCAGTTTATTTTGAATATGCAGTAAAATAAACAAAATAATCCTATGAGTAGCTAGAAATAAAAACAGTTTGAGTAAACATGAAAACTTACAACAAACAGTTGTAAAAAAATTATTAGACCATCAAGCCATCAAAAACAGTGGTTATGCAATCAAGTCCTAACTCCTGTGTGTCTCATGTGACTAAAACAGACAGAAAAGAAAACATGGAATGAATAAAAGCACTGTTTTTGTCA
>JAPTYQ010000029.1:18634661-18653549 GCA_029814465.1 Ostorhinchus cyanosoma
CCCCTCCTCGTTTTCATGTGATCACCCCCCCCAGGACGCCGCCGTCCAACAGGGCCCACCTCTTTGATCCCAGAATCCCATCCTGTTTTCAGTCAATGATGGTAAAACAAGCGCAATAAAACCCCCGATTAATACTTGAAAACCAGTTCAATGAAGAAAATAGCGACAAAAAAATAAGTGAATAATGAGGTAAATGGATAATGAAATGAACAAAAGTGAACAAAATAATAAAGAACATGAAGAAACGAGAAGAATAATCAAAGAAAATGGACAAAGTAATCCAGAATATTTGCAGAAATAAACATAAAATGATTTTAGAGAATTAAAAAAATAAAATAATCAACAAAATGTACATGCGTGAATGAGAAAATGAAAGATTTAAAAAAAATCAGCACATTGTTTATCAATCAATCAATATTTCTGGATAGTTTATTGACGATCAGTAAAAATAATGGTGTCTTGTTTTCTGATCGATACCTGTGTGCTTTATTGATCACGTTTTCATGTTTCCTTGTATTAAATCTGAAGTGTTTAAGTCGGACATCCAGAGTTCACCCTTCAGGGTCCGTTTGACCCTGTTTGACCCTGTGACCCCTTTGGATCAGTGGGCGTCGGCCACCAGTGGCGCTCCACAGCGAATTGTCCATGTCACGACGCTGTAGACCCATCGATCACCGACATTTCCCCAAAGAAACACATGTATCTGCAGATGATGTGTTTGCAAGTAGGTCAGGAATGTGCATCTTCAACACAGTTCAGGTTATAATGATCTGAAATGCATAAAACGGAACAAAACAGTCAAGCAGTAATGAGCATAAAATAAAAGGAAATAATGAAGAAAATGAATGAAATATAACACAGTGACCAAAATAATCAAAGAAATTCGCATTAATGAGCATAGAAAGAAGGAAATAATGAAGAAAATGACAAGAAGTCACTAAAATAACCAATAAAATGAGCAATAATGAACATAAAAAGTATATAAAGGAAATACAGAAACTCAAGAACATGAAGGCAAATTTAAATATGGAGATATTAATCAAAACAATGTGCAAAACAATCCAAATAATCAATAAAATGGCAACAAAATGCATGAGCAAAATAATCATTAAAATGAGCAAAAATGAACATAAAATGAAGGAAATGATGAATAAAATCAAGAAACTGAAGTGATGCATGAGATGACCAAAATATTTGACAAAATGGCAAAATAATCAACAAAATGACAAATACTGAACAACAAAAAAACCCAAATAAACAGGAAAATAAATGAAAAGTTAATATGAAGTCATTCGGCAAATTGAATATATTATTTAGTTAATATAGATGTATTGCATACACATGATTATATTTGGAATATGAGCACTTTACAGCAAATTAAAATGCTCCAAAAACGCCCCTATAATATGTAAATAAAAAAATAAAGATATGCTCTGGAGGATATGTAATATGGTCATAAGGGGTTAAAATGTTCTGCAGCTGTTTTACAAATGCATTGTGGGAAAAAATTATGTATCCTGACTGTTTGCACAAAAATATTCCAGATGATTCAGCAGAAGGTGTTTATTCACCACTAATGCTTCGTCTTAATCTCTGTCTCCAAAGTTGGCGTGTTAAGGCCGAACTTTCCAGCAGGAAATAAAGAGAAAATGTACAAATGATAAAAATAATACAACCTGAATTAAAGCCAATGCACTGTTTGTACAGAAAAAAATCCAAATATATGGTTATAGTGGTCCAACATGCACAAAACTGAACAAGATAATTAAGCAAGTGAGCAGTAATGAGCATAAAATGAAGGAAATTAAGGGAATCCTCAAGAAAATAGAAAAGAAAATAGTTACCAAAAATACAGAAAATAATAGAGACTAGTCAAATCACCAAGAAAATGAATGAAAGTCATGCACAAGAAAACCAAAATACTGAACAAATTGACAAAAGAAGTCAAGGAAATAAAAATGAACATAAAGTAAAATAAAGATGTCAAAATAATTAAGGAAATGAGCAGTAATGAACAACAAAAAGTAAGCAAATAATCAAAATAAAGAAAATGAATAAGAAATGAACATGGTGATCAGAAAGATAACACAAATGACAATTAACAACTGCAATAATCAACAAAATTAAAGTGAACAAAATAATCAAGAAAATGTGTGATTGAAGCTAAAAGAAGCAAAAAAAAGTCAAGAAAATCAAAAAAGTGATGGAAAATTAGCAATGTTAATTCATCAAAAAATATACAGTCAAAAAAATAATGAAATGAGCAAAAATTAACAAAATAATGAAAATGATGAAAATCAACAAAATCAACAAAAAAAAGATCAAATGGATTAAAAAAATGACAAAAAAGAAATATTCTGCAGAAAATTGTCATAAGATGTAACAGACATAATGATCAGCAAATCAGCGACAGATAAATGGCAAAAATGTGGTTAAAACCAAGAAAATACACACATTATAAACACATAAATGTACATTTACCGACACTAATATTTACTAACATCCATATTTTCAACCTCCATGACCTTTGACCCCTGGAGTGGTGACCATGGCCTTGTCTCGACGTCTGTTGGATGCGTCTGAATGTTGAATAGTGACGTGATGTCCTGACTGCACTTCAGAAGGTGAAAAAGGAATATGGAAGAAAAAAAAACACCTGCAGATGGATGGCATCAGCCAAGTGACTCAGTTTTCATGAGACATAAGGACAATTAACATCAACGGAAGTAAGTAAGACAAGCAAAAATAAAGAAAATATGAATAAAACAACCAAATTAATCAAGAAAATGGGCTATAATGAACATGAAATGCAGCAAATTATTAAGAAAAGTAATGAAAGTCAATATAAAATGACAGAATAAGTCAGACCATGAAAGAAAATAACCAATGACATTAACCAAAATAATCACAGAAATGACAAATAATGGACAGAAATTAAGCAAAAAATAATCAAGAAAATGAATGAAATTGAAGTGACATAAATAATCAACAAACTAACTAAAAACCCCAGAAATAATCAAGACTGAACAAAAAATGTTGAAAATAATCAATAAGATGACCAAAATAATGAAGAAAATGGGCTGTAATGATCACGGAATGAAGCAAACAATCAAGAAAATGAATAGAAATGAACAAAAAGGAAGTAAATAATCAACAAAATAACAAAAAAATGAAAAAAAAAAAATCAGACCACAGAACAGCAGCTCCAACTATATTATGATCTTTTACTTGTTTTATGTGTTTTTCATCAAGTTAAAGATCTGCCTCCTCCAACACTGATGGAATCAATAATTTCCTCTTAAATGTGAAATGTTGGATGTCTTCCCTCCGTCGCCCTGATGAAACTTTCCCATCAGCCCCGGGGAGGAATGCGACTCGCTGAAGCGTCACCTCTTAAAGAAAGCGTATTACATTACACACTAACATGTCATTTGTGGGACACTGGGGTGGAAATGTCTCCCCAGGGAGGAATCAGGCCGACTCCAGCTCCTTAAACAGTCTGTTCTCGCTGCCGCCACTCGTCTTTCAGACTCTGGGATCAGTCCAAACCTCAAACTGATGCCGCTCTGTGACTTCTATACCCAAACAATGAGCCTATGCTGATTAGAAATCAATTAACATTTTCCTGTTTCAGAGTCTCTTTGTAATTTAACTCTAGCACAGATAAATCAGACTGATGTGGTTAAAAATGTAAAAAAACAAAATAAGTTTCATTATGTGAGTGAGCATATTACGCACACTTTGGACTTCATGTTATAAAGGGTCATTATTTTTCGTAAGTTCTATTAGGTCAGAAAATAAAAACGAAAATATTGATAAAATTCTGACCCAGCCACTAAAATGAGCATATTGTAAACGATAGAAAATGAATACTCCGAAGTGAGTAAAAAATGTGCATTGACATATTTATTATAAATTTAATATAGAAAAAAATAATAATGCATATTAATCAATGTTGCTGTTAATCACTGACATATGCCAGGCTGCAAAATAAATACAGTTTTTCTCAGATTAGAAGAGGATTCACAAATATCTGAGGGGTCAACTAAAAAAAACACCATTCCTTTTATTTTTTATGAATCTTTTGAATAAATGCAGTCACTTGCGCTGGATGCTCATTTGTGTGTTTTACTGCTGTTTATTTCGGTGGTGTTGTACATGACCATGACGTCCTAATCTGACAAGTTTGTTCAACCATTTTGTTCAACCAAAAATTTCTGATAGTTGTGACTCTACACTGCCCTCTAGTGGATGTAATGATGTATGACTGGCTCATAAATTTACATTTGTGGTGGTGACACTACTGGCATAAAACATATGAGTAACGTAATAGTATTGTATTATATATTATACAGTATTATGTTGTAATGGTTAATACAAATGAGTTTGTACTCTTTATGTTGGTAGAGGGAACAGAAACGAACCTCGAATCGCGTTTTTTACACTTGAAAATCTCAATAAAGGCTTGAAATGGGGTCCGTTACATTGTCTAAATTTAATACAGATATATATATATATATATATATTTTTTTTTTTTTGTGTGTAGACTTCGACGTGTTTATTTTTAACTCCCTCCACCTTCCATTTCCACTGACATTCAAATGAAAGTAGACCGCATTGAATAAAAACAGTAAATATATGCATAAAAGCAACACATAAGTACGTGACTGACATGTTTCTACCACCATAGTGCATCTACATCTGAACCTTTGACTCTTTTCTAGCGGAATCTTGTGAAATGTAAGGATTTTGCAGTTCTGTCGTCCTGTTTTAATGACCATTAAAGTTTGTCATGGTAGACCCTGGTAGTGCTAGGTGAACTTCCATCCTGTTTACCCTAGTACCAGACATCCAGGGCATCTCCTCAGCAGGACTCGGTGTCTGTATAAGGTTTGCACCCGAACATTTACGCACTTGGCACCGGCAACAAAGCAGTCATTCCTCTGGCAACCACGGCCGGTCATTAAGCATAATTTGTCTGGTATCCTCGTGTTGAAAATGCACAAAGGAGGGTGAGTAAAGCCAGCGTGGGGTTGTCTTCAGAGCTGTCATGTGGAGGAGGGATGGAGGGGCCCCATGCCGGGTCGACGAGGGGGTGGTGGTGGCGGGAGGGGGGCTCCCTTAGGACTGTTTGGGGACAGCAGCAGCAACCTGAGAGGGACACCAACCCCCAAACCCACCCCAAATCCCACCTACTCTGACAGTTAAAACAACAGCCCCCGCGGCCAGCCAGGCTCCAGCTCCCATACTGGATGTATACTGGTTTCAGTTCCCACCACCTTCTTCTACCCCCCCCCATCACTTCTTTCCGTCTTCCTCTAGATCTCATGGTATCTCCAACTCTGGAAACTTCCCTCCAACACCTCCAAAAATCAAACTAACAACACCGATAAACAACACTACGCTCTCTTTTAACACCTTTACGCGAACTTTCCTGGAGTCTCCACATCTGCAGACCTTCCTGCAAGTCGTTCAGTGACGTGTTAGTGACGTCCAAACAAAAATTACACAAACCAGGGAATCTGCAGGGACGATTGGAAGTGACGGCGTCTGGCTGCTTGCTCGCTGATGTGGTTATTTACTGCAGGTTTTTAGGGCTGTTTGGTGTTTTTAGTCAAATGTTTGCATAAGATGTACACTGGTGGACAGAAGTTTTCCTTAACCTCATGCATGTGTGATATGTTTAATTAAAAATCACTCGAAAGTAGGGCTGGGCGATATGAAAAAAAAATCATATCACGATAATTTTGTCATATCAGACGATTTCAATATGAATCATGATATAAATCAAATCACTATTTTTTTGTCGAGCTTAAATTTTCCGTTACTCATAAATTTGAATGTTATGTATTATTCCCCCCATTTTATTCATCTCCCCCCAGCCCCCCATCTTAAGATTTACTGACCCCCTTCTTATAAGTGTCTTAAGTTTCAGTTGTACAGCCGTATGGTTTGTGTGTATTAGTATTATGGTAGGTGTGGACCCCCCCCCCCAATGTCACAACTGGCGTAAAACATGCTTTGACCATCTGACTCTTGGCTTTTATGCTTCTGTTGTACTCTGTCGCACCCTACTTTTCAGTAACCCAGTCACCGATGTTCATTAAAGCTCAGAGCAAATTCAAAGGTTATTGTATCAAAACAGAGAAAACTGAAGAAAAAGTCTATCATTAACTGAACATCAACCAAGTATCTCCAACCACTGTCATTGATCCAACTCTGTGTTTTACTGGTGAATCAGTGTTTTAGAAGATGACTGTGTTTCCATGGCAACTACAGAGCCTCTGAACGTCCAAATTGGTCATATCTGATGACCATGAAAAGATGATAAACTGTATTTTACACCAATTATTTACATGTATTGATAGGATTAGTGAATCAACAGGTATTAGATATTTACATCAATAGATGCTTTTGCTCCCCGGAGGCTATTTAGGTCTTTTAGGATTAAAGTCAGATTTCTTTACGTCAGTTTTAGTCCAATCTATACTGATGATGTATGATATATAACCACATCAGTTTTTAATCCTTAAAGACCTAGATCTACTTTTTTGGTGACTTTTCTGAAATTATTTTGTTACCATTTTTTATTTTATCATCAACATTTTTCTGTGAAACTCACGTATTTTCCTTGATTTAATTTACTGATCGTGTAAAATATTGATACGTAAAGTCAGTAGTTTTTATGTAAAAAAAGAGGAAACTGGAAAAAGGGACTTTTTCAGCAAAATATATCATTAACTAAATGTAAAACCCAAGTCTTCATCCATTTATTTGTCAAAGTACATTTTAGATCAGCCGATGATTTTGGTCGATGATGGATGTTTAGCTCTTTGAGGTTTAATGAAGTAAAAGTAAATGTTTTTATAACCGCGTTGGAAGTGATTTGGGTCATTATTAAGAACACGGAAACCCTAAAGGTTATTATTTTTAACTATAGACTTGAAAGTATGATCTCTTATTCAGAAAAAGCCAAAGAAGCCAGAGGTTGGATGTTAAAAAAGCTGCAGTAAATCTCAAGGTCTGAGAAGAAAGTTCACGTCTGAGTGCTTTTCTAACACATCTGAGAACGTCCTGATCTAAAGCAGCAGTGGAATAGACTCCACGGCCTCCCTGTCACGTTTTATGATGAAAAGGAAAAAGAGACAGAGAGAAAAAAAAAATCATTTCTGCCTCCCAGAAATTGTATGAGCCGCCGTCTGTCTCCTGTCTGTTAGAATTCCCAGGAACAACACAAGAGGCCGACGGAGGTGTGAATTAAAAGAGGTGTGAAGAGCTTATAGAAGCAATAAAGTGATTATAGGTTCCTTCCTCCGAACCCATGGAGCTGCCTGTCACCTCAAATCAACAGCAAACTCTTTAGAATGATCTTAACGGACTCCGAAAACACACAGATGAGGGTTTAATAATGAGATGGACATTCATCTCAATCTAAAGTCAAGTATTCAGTCATCGTTTTCTTTACATTACGTGATTTATATCTTTAACATGTTGGAAAAGCTGTTGCTGAAATGTTTTGTTTTTGTCTGAATCCACAAAAAAATAAAAATAAAAAATTATCACACTCGAGCCAAACTTATTTTAGTTCAGGAACCAAATTAAGACCAATATGATCTCAAATGGGCCTAACCAGTAAAATAATACCATAATAAGATATAAATAATGTTAACTCCACTTTTCTCTATGTTTTAGAGTGAGACAAGTCAAAGTTCATGATGAAAATGTGTATATCTACAAAACTATGCTTTAAAAAACATGAATAACCTGAACTTTCTAAAGCAATTTAAGTGCAATTTTAACAATATTATGTCTCATTTTATCATTTACACATGTGCATTGCAACTTACAGATCACAGTGGTTCTACAAATACACAAAATATTTAGTAACGTAGGATATTGATCAAATTACACTTCTCAAGACATTTCAGGTTGTTCATATTTGTTCAGGTTATTTTATGTGAAAAGATGGTAAAAATTTTCATGTCACTTAACTTTTTTACACCAAAACAAAAAACAGTTTGTATTTGTCGTTATGTATAGGTTATCATGATGGTATTTTACTGGACTGATGCACTTAATATCCTTGACTGTTTATATCTTCAGTGCAATATTTGTATTTCCGATTCTTCTCATGGGCCGGATTGGACCCTTTGACGGGCTGGTTTTGGCCCACGGGCCGTATATTTGACACCCCTGATCCAGGGAGAGATTTTCAATTGGTAAATCGCCCATTATTAATGATCATATTACAAAAAAGTACCAGATTTTATTAGTATTGGAATACCCCCCGCCCCCCCTTCATAATATATTTTGCATATACATTTGCCAGTTGTTCTTATTTGTTTTAGTGTGAATACTGGATTTTTTTTTGTGGTATATTAAAAGAACAGAAGCTTTCTGAGATGTTGAGGATTTTAGGTTGAAGACTGACAGAGTTTTTAGTCGCTGACTGATTTCTCTGAGTGTTGCTGCTGTCGTTACTCATTCTCCGTTTTTTTTTTTCTAGTGGAAAGAATGAATGTCTGGTGGCGGCTGCAGAGCAGTCGGTTGTAAAGACACTGTTTATTTTCTTTTGAGTAGCAGTGGTGGAATGTAAAGGAATGTGAGTACTTTTACTCAACTCCGGTACTTGACTCTGGTTCTGATGTACTCAGCTCATCCTCCTTCCTCTGTTTGGAAAATGACAAGTTTGGAAGAAGCTGTGTTTTTGTCATGTTATTTATTTATTTTTTATTTTTTTGGATTTGTGACCTATGTCGTGTGAATAATCGACCGTATCAACTTCTTTTTTGACACTATTTTGCTAAGACAGTTTTCCTACTGCTTATATTTGTCTTTGTATATTCTTAAAGGCTACCAGTACTGGTCATGCTTACGACATTAATTGTGCTTTGTGTGTTACTTATTAGCAAGAGAGGCCCAAATACCGTAAAAAAAAACGTCATAAATGCACCGCACGGGATGTTTTTATTATGTGAATTACGTGCAGTAGCAGAACCTATGGGGAGCAGTCATTGCCGGCCGGTAGTAACGGACCATCGTTGATTCCAGGTGATGAAGTGTGAGTAAAAAAGCAGCAGTCAGTGAGCAATATTGAGTGGATTTCCAGGATTTCTGCGCTTGTTGTTTGTGCAGCCATAAACTTTTCACTCCAATGTATATTTGATCTTGGTACATCTTTTGCCATCTTTCTTTCAACTTTTTGTTGTTTTCATGTATTTTCTTCAACGTTTTCATCTTTTTGTCATTTTCTGTTCTCTTTTGTCTTTTATGTGGGATGTTTTTTTGTTTGTTTTTTTTTGTTTTCTGGTTTCCTCATACCTTTTCAGACGTCAGTTTGACATTATGGATTCTATTCTGAGTGTTGATGACCCACAAAAATCATCTCTGCGGCCCTTCTTGAGTCCTGACCCTCAGTTTAGGAACAGCAGATTTATCCTGTTAGGGCATATTTTCATACTGACCTGACATGAAGTGACACAGATCTGGCTGCTCTCTGCTCAGCAGCGCTCAGCCTCCTGGGTATTTGACGTTCTGAAGCCACGTGGAGGCCCGGCGGCGGCCTGGCCGGGAGCGCTGTGGCTGTCCAATCCGTGGATCTGTGGATCTTCGGAGGTGAACCGGGAAGCGCCTGGGTGGCAGGGCAGCACACGGGGCCTCCCTGGCTGGCGCCTGTAATTTTACCTTCCCATTCATCAGCCAGAGATATTAATAATAACAGCACATCTGGATTCACTTTACTGTCTCGTGTTAACCCTTTCCACTGCAGCTCTGGCCCGAAACCAGGACCTCCACCCCCGACTCCAGTCCATTCCTCCTGCTGTCAGTCTTCATTTCTCCGTCTCATCTAATGCAGCACTTTTTCCTTTTACAGCCTGAGAAACTCTCACCATCCTGCAGTTGCTTTGAGCGCTGAACTAAAACCACAAAACCAGGGTTATCTGTGTTATCATTAGAGCCATCAGCTATATTTATCACATCAGCTGGTTTTTACATTTAGATTTAAATACTGACAATTAATGATAATAATAATAGTAATAATATATTTTATAACATTGTTTTTATTGATGTTTTCAACATTTACATTGAACAAACCCAAGTACAATTGTCCTCTAAATTATTCATACTCCAGCTATTTTTTGTGATTTTTTTGTTTTTGTGATGAAATGAATGAGTTTCATCAAGTTTGTTTGTGACTTATATGTGATACGCCAGGGAGGGAATAACAACAAATGATACTTGAAGAAATACTTTATTTCAGGAGTGTTTTATTAATGGATTTCCATAAAATGCCATGTTCAAAATTATTCATACCCTAGGTTTACTAAGTCCAATGTCTTTTCTTAATAGTCAATCGAAGCTCCTTTGTTCTTGATGATGGTTCATGTTAGTGTCCACAGGCTCTCTTATGTCTTCTGTGGGGTTTTGATCTGCAAAAAAAATCACAAAAAATGGCAGGGGGGACAACTGAACACACCCGCCCCAAATAATAGAAAATAAATAAATTAGTATTGAAAAATGGCAAATTTATGGTGTAAAATTGGTTTGTTAAAAAGAAAGATAGTAAGTATATGAAAGTACAGGGTGATTTACACTTATTTACATCTTAGGAAGAGTCTCAAAGCACATCAAGAATGGTTTATAGAGCTTTTGAAACTTTTAGTTCAAGCCTTGAGTATCTAAGTACCTAAGTTGTTTCACCTTTACATATTAAAATAATAATACATTTATTTATATAGTGCTTTCAATCAAAGGGCTGTACAACACAATAAAAGAGCAAGATCACAATCGGTACAAATTAAATAAAATACAGTTTAGTAAACGCAGTAAAAATCAGAATAGAATTTTTGTAAACGTCATAAAACTCAGCAATCACAGGTCAGGACTCCTATACAACAGTAAACCAGTTTGTCCTCACATATCATAGTTTGGTTACGAAACAAAAGCTCACCACTACGTGCTTTATTTGCTGAAATCTCAGCAAGTTCTTGAGTCAGTCCTGGTTTTAGTAAATTCACCTCCAAGACTCACCCGTTCGAAGCTACATTTTCTTACAACAGAATTAAGATTGTGATTACATTTGGAGCAAAATACCATTTGTGTGACACAATATTTATTGAGAAATGTAATTGGATAGGTATTTTGGAGTAGCATTTGGGCATAGATGTGTTTGCGAGGCTTTGAACTATCCTTAAAAATAGTTTTTCAATTAAAAGGGAAATTTGTAGGCTTTTCTCAAAATTGTGCTCTGTTAAATCGTAATATTTGCAGTATTTGAAATATAGTAAAGTGTGTGTGTGTGTGTGTGTGTATATAAACAAATTAAAAAGTATGGGTACTTATACCTAAAAGCGCCAAGGGGTCAAATGTACCCCAATAGAAATGTATTGACTTAAAATATTGTCCATTTTTAGGTAACAGAATATTATTTGTGTGCTGCATGATCTGAAATATATAAAAAAATTAAACTCATTATGGCCATTTAGGCATATTACGCTGAAGATAGCTGTAGTGTTGAGTCATTTAAGGTCTCTGACAAAAAATGTGCATCTGCAACAAAGTACTGTTTGACTCCTAGAATGTTGTCATATCATGTAATGTAACCTTGATATGACACTACATGATTAAACAAACAAAAAGATTCATTCCAAGAGAAACAATTAGTCCGATATCAGACTTTTCCACCAACCTGATGTTAAACGTCTGATCAGACCAATCTGGGTTTTTACAGGTGCCATTTGTTTTACTCTGAATGATCTGTTGTTGTCATAAGTGGAATATTAAGTAAATGCAACGACTGCTGTGCTGGGATTAGAGTTTTCCTTGTATATATTGATGTCAACTATCTTTTTTACTCTTTGCTGTTTTTCAGTTAAAATAACCCTCGACCTAAAAGAACAGCATCACGAAACATATTATGTAGAGAGAGGTTCTTTCTTTTTGACTTCAGACTCTGCTTTTCTTATTAATTTCTTCTGATTATCCTATTCAGAAATGGATAAGTGAGGCTATATTTTATTTTGTTAGCATCATCAAAAGTGCAGCCACTGAAAACTTTAGTGTTGATTGAAAATATTGTTTTATATTCGGATGTTTTAAGTTGTTTTACTGCAGAACAGGTGTTTTTTGTGTAAATCTATAGTTAATTTGCTTTGGTCTAGTTTGAATTGGTGAGTGATTTATGAAAATATGTTGTGTTTTAGTAATTTCTTCTAGTTTGTTTAAACTTGAGATCCATTTACTCTGGTCTGAATCGAGGAGTCTGTGAAGTCTACGTTTTCTCCTTGATTTAGGAGATTGTTTCCACCTTTGATTGATTGGTTGGTTGGTTGGTTAATGGATGGATGTGAATCTGATGCCGTCTCTTAAGTTTTAAAACTTATGGATAGGTTTGATTCAATTGCCAATCTAATGTTTTGACCTTAATATCGCCAAGTTTGACTCTCTGCTTGATACTTTTTCTGTTCTTTTGTTTAATTGTTGATATATTAGCTACAACTTCTTGTAATTGGAGAAAAAGAAGTCCGAACAATCTAAAAGAAAACACAGTTAATTTTGATCCATGGCTTTTCATTGGTTCATTTCATTCAGACTTCAGACTGATTTCTTTCCTCTGTACTGGGTCAAAAATGGCTCTTTAGACTGTAACGCTTGACGACTCCGGTCCTATAGGGGAAAAACTGGCGTGCAGAACCTCACGAAAAGCAGAAAACCCATGATCGCAGTGTTTGTGGCGGTTTCTTTCCACCTCCTGCAGTTGGCTTGTCAATAGCGCGGTTTTATTAATTATTGCGGTTATCATGACAGGGCTATTTATCATTCAGAAACATATTTCAGCCGGTTTCATGTGAGGCGTCGGGTGTAAACGCTGTAGACACGAAGGCCGAGTAAATCACCCATCGAGCCGCCGGTCTGTAGGTGGAGCCAGGACACCGTCCCTGGCCGCCAGGCTTGGCCTTGCGCCCGCCGCCCGGCCTCCCGCTGGTGGCAACAGGTGACAGAGGTCTGCTGTGTGTAGAGCTGACAGCCCTCTTGCAATGCATAGAAACACTTGCTTCATTACCAACCCCCACCTCCGTCCTAAAAAAGAGAGAGCGACGGGCCGCAGACAGAAGCAGAGAGGCTTTACTGCAGTTTAAAAAAAAAAAAAAAAGCTCAGTGTGCATCACTCATCTGCTCATGAGTCAACACTCATGATGTCACACGCCGCCCTGCCAGCCTCACACACAACTATACTGTATTGCAAATTTTCGTATAAAAGACCTTATTTATTAAAAAAAGGGGAGAGTCGGCTCTTTTTCCATGCAGTGGACTGAACTCTACCTCCCAGAGAGGCTTGACTGTTAAACCATCGTGCCACAAACAACCTGCTAAAAACACTTAGAGTATTTCTCCCATACAGAAATAAACACTGGCCAATTAGTGTTCTTATTTTTGGAACTATTTTAGCTGCCAGAAGAGTTGAAAATATAACCGAGCAGACATGGCCTGACACGGAGGACTGCAATTTTAGTCCTCAGCGTCTCAGTGTGGACATCCAGGAGCTGCTAGAGCTATCAGACCCATGGGTAGTTTATGTCTCCGAAATGAATCTGCACGGGGAGGTGGGGGGGGACAATAGCGCCACTATTATCCACCACAGAGAGACATGAATTCACATGGGGACGGGTCATCTTGATTTATGAAGTGTGAATTAGGAGCTGAGAGTTGGAGACCAAGGTGGGGTCGTGGAGGCAGGGGGGGGTTGGGGGTTGCATGGCACAAACAGGCGTCTGTGCTGCAGGGCTGGAGACACATCGACCTCCCGCCGTCCCCCCACCTCCACCTCCACCACCACCTCCTCGTCCGCCATCACCGCCGCCGCTGCAGCTCTGGCTCGTGATGATCTGCAGAAATCCATCCAGATCCCGGCATGGGGATCAACGCCTGAGCTCCGACCCGGGTGTTGAAATGCGCTAAATGCCGCCGTTGGCCGCAGAGGACGCCTGCTGCGTGTCTGCGCCGCTCGTCAGGCTTCATTTATATCACACGGCGGGTTGATGGAGTGTTGAATCATCCATCAGAAGCTCCAGTATTTACTCAGATTCTAGTAAAATAAAGGCTGATTAAAACTCAGGCTTCTGGAGAGCGCATGCATCATAAACGCTTGATAGTTTAATGGGGTTTATTGCAGTGGGTGCATGAAGAGCTTTGTCCACAACTTTTTTTTTTTTTTCCAAACATTTTTATTGAAACTTTCAATGATGCAGCACAGTATTGTACAGTTCTGTCCTGACTAGGGATGGGAATTAAGACCGGGTTCTAAGTAGCTCAGTTCCTTGGAATCGTTAGCATGTTGCTTAATGATTCTGCTTAAGGTCCCTTTCTGCTCACTTTACATGTATAAATAGGTATGTCTGTTTCAAATGGTGTAAACATCTCTGCCGTTTTGTACTTCTATGGGTCCATTGTGTTGGAATAAACATTTGTCAACTATTCCACCAGAGGGCGCTGCTCTGAATTAACATATAGGCCAAATATCAAGAAGAAGAGTCGAGCTTTGAAAGAGAAAAAGTAGTAAGGTTTGCTACATATTCCTCATGAACATTTTGAAGCATTTGTTTGTTTTCTTAAGGCAGCAAGAACGAGAACAAAGTTCGCTCTGGCAAGGATGCCATACTTCATAAGACACTCAAGTGCCGAAATCGTGGGAGGTCCTCCACTTTTCTGCATTAACTACGCCTACTTTGAATTACTGGCCAATCGTGCAGTAGTTTTCGGGCATAGCACAAGAAGAAAGTTCTGCTCAGTGTGTCAAGAACAAGTTGCGAGAACTCCTAAACTGGGAGGGAGAAAATATTTCTCTGTTCTTACGGAATATATAGCAGGCTTCAGTCAATAACAGACAGAGGTTTTACTGATGTTGAGAATGTTAGCTATCGTAAATATAATAGTTTTTCCCCAATTCAGACAGTTTTAGAACACAGAGGATGCACAGATTGCGCTGTCTGTATGAGTATTTAACATAGAGCATACCTGGGCTACAACATCCACTTTAACTGCACCAATGGAATGTCTCTCATTGGTTGCTTAGCAAAGAGAGGCGGGGCTTACAGCAACGTGTCTTCTGTAACATCCACTAACATTAAACTCCTCCAGGTTCTATTGATACTGTTAATGTTAGCGTCATTTCATTTTGTCAGCCTACTTTTATTATTGTTTTTAATGCAAGTTTATAATTACATTTAGATGATAACCAGGCTCTGTTTTCATTAAAGCCCTGGATGATTTTCACACAGAATACCCCCTGTTTCCTTTTCTTCACAAACTTTTTCACCTCCAGACCAAGAGAATAATTTGGTTTCTCAGGACCCAAACACAAAAATACATTGTCAATTTCAACAGATTTACATTTGTCTACAATGAAACGTCCGCTCTAAAACTGTCTCTGAAAGTCCCTTTTTAACTTTTACATAATTTTCATCCCGTCTGATCTTTAACGTCATTTCTGTCACTACATTATTTTTTTCTTTTTACAACTGACGCCTCTTTTCATTTCATGTGACTTTGTTGACTTAAACATTTATTATGTTTATATATTAGGAATTAATTTATATGCCATATTATTGCTAGCTATATATTTTACTCTGACAGTTGGAAAATAAATAAAAGTAGTTCCCATGACCCATTTTCCAGTCCTGAACTTAAGCACACTTCAGACATATTTAACTTGGACACTATTGAATAACTAGTTTAATGTTATAATGATAATGTCTGAAAAAAGCACTGATACTCCTTTAACTACACCTTTATAACCCTTTATGAGGTTTGCTCCAATTGAATGCAGAACGTTAGTGTATATCTGACATAAGAGTTACTAAAATCAAAGCAATTTTTACTACTACAGAATTGATAGGCAATCGAATTGATAAGTGATATCAACAATAGAACTGGAATTGCTAATATGAATTTCTGTGCTTAGTGTTGACGATAAAAATTTGGCATTTTATTTGTAAACGAAAATAACAATGAACAAATAGTTCTTTTCTAGATAACTAAAGGTAGTGCAAGCTCTCTTATAAATGAAGCATATATGTTGTAAATACATAATACACAAGAATTATCAAGCAACAGTAGGAACCACAGTTACATTATATTGTTACACATTTGTACAGTCAACCCATCTTTAATATATTAGATAAAGTTCTTCCAGGTGCCTTCAAATGTGTATTTATCCTTCAATACATTAACGATCTTCTCTAATTGAAGACTTGATCCAATGAGGAGTAGAAATCAATCAATCAAATTGTATTCATGTAGCACCAAATTATAGCAAAAGTTATGTCATGACACTTTACAATTAGAGCAGGTCTAGATCACACTCTTAATAAACCACTTCACAGATATGTGATTTTGCAGTGAGCAGACTGAGGCCAATAAATACTCAAACGACAGCTTCTCTTCTGCTTTTGCTTTGGCTTTAGTTGGAATATTAGCATGTATTTCATTATTTCACAATATTGAACAGGTAATTAATCAAATATCGACCAAAGTGACGCTGTTCACTGTCATATTTGATTTCCATTTCAGTCAAAGAAGCAGAAAAGAAGGTAAATTCTCCTAATTGTTCCTCATCTTATTGAAAGAACGAGGCTTTCCTGCATGAAAAACTGATGGGGATTATTTCGCCCAAACAAGACATAAATGTGTCCAATTGGATTATTTTGAGTGAAATACATATATAAACTCTTAAACACAATTTTAATCATAAATATCATAAAAATTAAACATATAATTGATGCAGGAAAACTTAACCTTGAAGGTGAGTGTTGTGGATGTTACACATCAGTGGTAATATCAATTATTACCTGATAATAGATGCAGAAAAATGATTAATTAATTAGACAATCCATGTAGAAATGTTAGTGGTGTAGAGCTATAACTAAACCAAAAACAGCTAATTAGGAGTAATTATTACAAATATAAGTTTGAGTGACACCATGCACGAAAGGGTTAAATAATTAAACTTAGTCCACATCACATTGACTACATTTTACTGCTGTTATAATCATTTTTTGGCCCTTATTGTGAAAAATGCTGTCTATTTACATGCTCAAAATGAGTTTCTGACTAATATTCCCATTTTTGCCCACTTTCTCACTTGGACACATGGCACATATTTCAACACTTCTAGACTAGGGAAGTCAAACATTGTTAAAATTGCTCTTCCTTTGAGACATTTCAGGTTTTTTCATATTTGTTCTGGTTCTTCACATTTTTGTGAAAAGGTAGTTTGTAAATATTTTCATGTAATTTTATTTTTTGACACTAAAACAAAATGAAAAGTTATTATTTTTAGGTCATTATAATAACATTTTACTGATCTGACCCACTTTAGATCATATCGGTCTGTATGTGGGACCTGAACTAAGATGATTTTAACATCACAAACTTAATATCTTCAATGTCATTTCCATCCCACTGGCCGGATTGGACCCTTTGGTGGTTGGATTTGGCCCACAGGCTGCATGTTTGACACTCCTAGATCTAGACCATACCATGGCTGCAGTTTGTTGAAGTATCGGTGTAGAATCAATTTGGTTCAGGTTTGAGAAAAGTTTAGGATGAGGGTGAAGGAGAAGGGATTAAAGAGAAGGTTAAAATATGATGGAAAAAGAGAGAAAACCCAAAAGTAAACCCCCATTTTCACTATTTTTACCTCTTAAAGCAGCGATAGACAGTGATTTTTATCAACCTTTTGTTTTACTTGTTGAAATGCTCTTTACATCCCAATATCGATCAATAAACAGACCATTTTAGCATAAAAAGGACCAAAAAATCCAGTGTTTGTGGTTGTCATAGGCCTGTAGTAAAGAAAGACAATGCTTCCCATTGCCTGATTGGTCATTTATTTATAAATTTTTTAACCTATGACTTGAATGGACTAATCTTATAGATGTGTGCTGTCAAAAACTGATGTTACAGTCATATCTTGGGTGTTGAAAGTAGATTTAATGTAGAAGTGGAACAGCTGGAGTCATTTGTGCCATTGTGTTAATTCAAAAACCTGTTAGTGTTTAAGTAGATCTGTTTCTCCTTGTGACTAAAATGTAGGTTTTTCCTTTGCATCTCCACTGCAGCCGAAAAACTGTTGGTTCATGTCCAACGCACAGAGCTGAACATAAACAGGCAAGAGGCCGAGTGTCACAAACTGCAGTAAAAAAAAAAACCCAAACAAGACTCGCATTCTGGACAGCGCTGCATAAAAGTCCAAAGAATCCTCCTAAAACCTGCAGAACTGTGTGTCAATCAGAAAACGCTGCGTAAAGAATTAAGAAAATAAGCAAATAAACGTCATGCTGACTGTTTGGATGCAGAGTTTGTGTCTGTGAAACGTTTATGGACAAATACCAGGAACATTCACAGCATTTTCTTGGCGGTTTTAGCTTTTGTGTAATTCTGCAGCGAACTGTGGGAAAAATGAGCTAAACGTGTTAATTATAGTGTTCATTAACAAAGCAACTCTGTGAATTTGGAATAAAGGAGTCATTTAGTGCATTATCTGTGTTTTTATTGGCTTTTTTGCAAGCTTTTTACATGATGAAAATGAGTTTCTCACTTGTATTCTCATTTTTACACATTCCCACTTTGACACATCTAGACCAGAGGTGTCAAACTCATTTTAGTTAAAGTTCCGCTTTCGACCCAATATGATCTTAAGTGGGTCAGACCAGTAAAATACTATAATTATGAAACACTAAGCACAAAGTGTTTTTGCTGCTAAATAGAACAGACCTGCTAAACTGATTTTCATTGTTCCTGTGGCAGTGACATTCTATTCTATTCTATTCTATTCTATTCTATTCTATTCTATTCTATTCTATTCACAATGGTGACAAATGTTTCTCT
>JAPTYQ010000029.1:18696847-18708076 GCA_029814465.1 Ostorhinchus cyanosoma
TTATTATTTCTTTAGATTTGGACTCAGAGGAGAAAGCTGTAGAATGGAGTAGGGGTGTATTGTCCAGTTCTGATGTTGTTACCGCATCAGCCGATCGACCACGAGTTTTTATGAATGTGCCGAGTCTGACACCATCTTCATCATCATTGAAGTTTTGAAATATTAAGTTTGTCATATAATAGGGCGTGATTTGATGGCTTATGACATGGAAATGGTTGGCGATATCAATATAGTTACTATTGAGCACTGATTGGAAGTCATATATGGACTTTCATTGAATTAGTTGTTATTCTCCAGTGAAAATACCACCCACTTCTGTAGTGGCAGAACTTGACAACCTCACAAATTGAAGTTGTTATTGGTTCTTAATAGAACAGGATGGTGAGTTACAGGAACATTGGTCCTATTTTTCTGGTATTAGTGTGGATGTGAATGTTCTCAGTGATGCTCCATGGTTAAAATATACTCTGTTGGTGTTGTTGTTTCTATTCGATTATGTTGAGGTGATCATGAAGCGTCAACTGACACTTGTTCATAGAGTAACTCTGTGTGGCTTCATTCGGAGGCAGCTCTTCTGGGAAATTTACTCCCAATTGTTTGATTGATGGGCATTGAACGCCTGTGCCTCCAGCTCTCGGGTCAGCAGCACGTTAATGGTTGCTTTATTACCTTAGCGTGTTCACCTGAAACACTGCTTGTGGCCTCAGAAGTTGCTGTGGAGCCGCGAGAAAATAATTACGCCACAATTATCTGAGCCACTTTGTTGCAACTCCTGGCGGCCCAGCTGTCTGCCGCCCGCCGCCAACAAATGGATTAGTTTCAGTGGCCGTCTAATAAGACTGTTAGACCAGCAGCATGGGCCCGAATAAACGAACCAAACCTGCAGACACGCGGCAGAAATAGATTAATATTGTCATACCGCGGCGCCTCTTCATCCAGTCATAGCTGGAAAGCTGGCAGAAGTGAGTGGAGATTCTCATTATCGCTGCACACGAGGAACTCTCAGCGCCATCAAAACCTGTCAAACGTTCTCACACAGGACAGGACAGCGTCAAACAGAGAGTGTTTTGTATCCCCGCAGGGTAGAAGTACAACCCAGGCGGTAATAAAACTCAGGCAGACCATGTTGGTCCTGTAAACGTAATCTGCAAAGTGTTAATTACAACCTGGCGCCTCTGTGAAGCTGTGTGTGCTGGGAGTCAGCTGAGTTGTCAGCGGCGTCCTGATCTGCTTCCTAAACAACACGGCCGCGCCATGGCGACAGCCTTGGAAACGAGATTTTCTCTCTGTTGGGGATCCTGTTTGAATGGGCTGCTTTAAACAAATTAAGAGGCAGTCAGATGCTGTGTTTGTGTGACCCCTTTCTCCTGGAGGTGGGGGTGGGGGCAGAGGGGGGCCATGGGGTTGGAGTGGGAGGCACAGATCCTGTGTTGTTTACTGTCATTCATGTGGAGGCTGAGGGTTTGTGTGTTTACCACACACCACTTCTCACAGATGACGGTCAATGAAAACGCCCTTCAACTGCGTCACGGCCCACACAGCTGCTGCAGCCGCTTCAGAACCCATTCAGGACAATGCAGAACCACTTTGGAACACTTTAGAACCCATTCAGGACGATCCAGAACAGCTTTAGAAAGCTTCCGAATGATGCAGAACCGATTCAGGGCAATACAAAATGTATCAGAACTGCTTTAGAATACTTCAAGATGATCCTGAACCACTTTAGAACACTTCAGAACCGATTCATAAGGATGCAGCATGACTCAGAACTGCTTTAAAATGATGCAGGACTGCATTTGAACGCTTAACAATGATTCTGAATGCTTCAGATCCACTTCGAAATGATTCAGAACACTTCAGAAGTGCCTTAGAACCACTTCAGAACTGTTTCAGGATGCTTCAGAACACTTGTCTTTTATTATCAACACATTACTGTTAAATCTTTTGTGAATACATCCTTAAATTTGAACCGATTGTGAACCAAATCTGTAAATTTTCCTGCATAATTAATGGATCCAATGCTCAGAGTATTTTCCGGTCAGTTTGCAGAGTTTTCCCTCAATTTCTGCTTCAAATACAAACGATGGCAAAAGTAAGGACATTTATCTCTATTGACCAAACTTTCAAAGTTTCTTAGTTTACAGCTTTAGGATTTTCCAGGTTCCAAAGAATTTAACAAAGAGTAAGAGAGTCCATGAAAACACTGACACTAATGAAAGCTATACATTAACTTTAAAGCAGCGTACGATTTTCAGATTTGTCAAACCTGAGTGATAGCCTAATTATCACTAATCCATCAGTCTTTCTGTGTTTATGCACCTGAATCCCTTCCCTCATGGCGAATAACTTCGAAGATGACTCCATCATAAACACACTGTGCTTGTTTAACATAACAAACCAGACGTCACTCTGACCTTTTTGGAAATTTTGTCATGAAATGCATTGTGGGAAGCTCATTTTATGGAAATTGATTGTTTAATCTGCATCAGTCGTGTGGCGATGTGTTTTACAGTGAATCAGGATAATTTTTTGTGTCCGATATGTGGTTTTTACTGGAGATGAATGGGATTAAATACTGTAAAAGGAAGTAAAGCTGATGGATAAATGTATAGTGGAATAAAAAGTACAATATTCACCTAAATTTAGCAGAAACATCGAAATACTCACTTAAAGTACTAGTATCTGTGTCAGATAGAGTTGAGCACAATAATGCGGTAAATGTTGTATTTTACTGTGAATTCAAGGAGGAGAATTTAATAAAAGTTTTCTCTGGATGGGAAAAGGATGGAAAAACTGAAAGAAACTAACATGGGCTGTACATTAGATTTTTTAGTGACGTGAAACTTCAAGACATAACTTAGGATTTCAGTTTTAATGTGAAAAAAGCGGGTTAAATGTGGGACTTTAACTTACTATAACATAATCATCTGTTCTAGTGTATCCCAATAGATCTATATTGTCACTATTTTGGAATAATGAAATTGAGTTTAGCTGCAGACACCAAGTGCAAAAGACTGTATAAAAATATTACATAAAATTATACTGAAAATATAAACTGTTGTAGAGCCAACTCTACACTACAGATAAAAGAAACAACACATGAAGGATATATACAACAACAACATGAAAAAACCTCAGTGTCTTTTTTGCCATTTGGATAAACTATGGGACATTAAGATACTATAACATACACAACATGTCAAAACCTCGGTGCGTTTTGCGTGTTTTGTTGTTGTTCTCAGCCTTTAATCAGCTCCGTTCATTCCTGCCGAGCCTTAAACAGTTAAGGTTTTAATGTGCTCACTGTTGTTTTCAGGAAATTCATCCGTCTCGTCTGTAATTCCCAGCCTCTTTCGCTGCCTTTTTTCTGCCTGTTTTCCCCAGAGGACGGAGCTGAGTCAGTCGTTGAGCCCCTCTCTCAGATTTTGTTATTTTGTTATTGTGTAATGGCCTCCACAGGTTGATGGATGGCTCCTCTACAGGTCTCCCTGAGGAGCGAAGCCTCTATCTCCACATTAATCTACTGCTGTGAGACAGACACGCTTGTTTAGCTAACACAAAGCCCGCTAAGCTGTTGTCTCTGAGAAAAAGCTGGCCGTCTCCAGAGCCACTGGAGGCTGCGATGGCTGGAGCCGGAGTAATGACCTGTGAAATTCACCGATAGAGTCGTCCTGTTGCACACAGGTCCGCCGGCACCGGGCCTCACTCGCCGCCGGACGCCGATTCATCAACGCCGCCTCTTCTGGTGCCACTGGCTTTTATGAGCATTGCCCGAACAATCCCAGTTTGTGCAAAATTAATTCAGTGGTTGGTACGTGTCAGGGCTTGAAAAGACCTGCAGGAGTAGAGGTTTATGGCTTCTTTGTTCAGAGACGATGCTGAAGAACAATAGGAAATGATGAATCTATCAGACTAAAACTACTCGGTTGTTACGGAGGATGAGATTTATGACACAACCTCCATGAAAACGACACGATTCTGACCATGTTTGGACATAGTTTGGATGTTTTATGATACTTTAAAGAGTCTAAACCAGGGATGTCAAACATACAGCCCGTGGGCCAAAACCGGCCCACTCAAGAGTCCAGTCCCTCCAGTGGGATGAATTTGTGAAATACACTGAAATGCACTGAAGATATTAACAGTCAAGGATGTTAAAATCATTTTAGTTCAGGTTCCACATACACACTAGCATGAGCTTAATCTCAAGTGGGTCAGACAGCTTTCAGAGTCAAAGAAAAGAAGTGATAAAAATAGAGGCTGATTTTTCTAAAGAAAGAGTTGAATTTGATGCTCAGTTTAATGCTTGTTATGCTTTTTTTTTATTGCTTAAATGTTCAGAGAACAATTGGAAATGATGAATCTATCCGGTTAAAATTCCTCTGTTGTTACATAGGATGAGATTCATGACACAACCTCCGTGAAAACGACACGATTCTGACCGTGTTTAGATGATTTATGTAAAAGTCTAAACCAGGGGTGTCAAACATGCAGCCTGTGGGCCAAAACCAGCCGTCAAAGAGTCCAGTCCCCCCCATGGGTTTAACATCACACTGAAGATATTAACAATTAATAGTTGCTATAAATCATCTGAACTGAAATCGTTTTAGTAAAGTGGGTCGGACAACTTTCAGAGTCAAAGAAAATAAGTGATAAAAATAGAGGCTGTTTTTTTTCTAAAGAGTTGAATTTGATGATCAGAGATATACATTTATGTTGTTCAAAAACTTGTACCTTTTTCATTGATAGTTATGTAGTTTTTAATCCTGCTTAAACATTAATTAATCAAATAATCCATGTAGTGATTTTGGTTTTGTACTTTGGAGTAATTCATGCAAATATTATAGTATTAACTGAAGAATCAGGACACGACTTCCATGAAAATGATGCGATGCTCATCACGTTTGGATATAGTTTGGATTTTTTTATGCTATTGTAAATATTATAAATCTGAGTGGAATCATTAGTCCCAGATACTGTGTCCGATTGGGTTATGTTGAGTGAGATGCATAAATTACGGTTGCCTGTTTACTTAAACACAACTTTAATGATGAATATATTTTTTTGCCAATCTCCGTAAAGAAATTTATTTCAAAAAACCTAATCTAAAATGTAACTGTATGTAAATTTACTACCAATTATTTGAAAACTTGTAGAAAAAATGTAAAAATCCATGTTGGCTTTGGACTCTGGAGTAATTCTTGTAATATTATATTTTTAACTAAAGCTTCAATAACACCATATATGAAAGGGTTAAAAGGTCTGAATAGCATTTCCACTGTCAAATATTAAAAAAGATCTAAACTTCACATAGTGATTAGAATAAAAATCTGTGAAGTTCTTCCAAATATGTCTTGTATTGTAGAGATATGAAGTGACTTTATTTCTAGTGACAAGCTGGGGGATTTATGTGACCACCAGAGGGAGTAGTGAGTTAGGCCAAGATGAGGATGAGAACCATGAAGAAACAACTGTCAGTCAAAGAAAATAAACGATAAAAATAGAAGATGTTATTTTCTCCACTGGACGCAGCTGTAAATGAAAAGAATGGAGTTTGATGCTGAAACGGCAGCGTTTCTTTTACATGGGTGAGTTTGATTTTGGCGCTTATGGAGGTATAAAGTTATTATGGGATGTTACTGTCTTTGGTAAGTTGCCGTTTGTTGATCCTTGGTTCAGACTAAACTGTGACAGTTCTGACTTTGTTTGTTTGATTCCAAATACATCTTTGGTTCAGCTATTGACAAAACAAACCGTACAGAAAACAGAGGTGATTAGTGGTTTTACTGTGGCTGTTTTCTGTCTAAAAACAAAGCTAAGCTAACACAGCTATCATGTAAACTATCAGCTGACGCAGCATGTGAAGATTATGAGACAGTGTTATTTTGACCGACTTTTAAAATAAGCATCTATGAGTTTTAGTATGTAGAAGAAAACTTGATGCAGGGTTTGTACATTTTTGGCTCGAGGGTCTGCAGAGACCAATGTAGAAAATGTCAAAACATGAAAAAAAAATTGTACAAGAAAAATCCAGGTGTTTGTTTTTGAGTTTATGGACTTAAATGATGCTTAAAATACAATGAAACTGTTAAAGCGGCCCAGGCAAATACATTCAATCACACAGTTATGTTTTTAATCAGACTTTCAGTTGAAATAACCAAAACTCATGACCAGAAATAAAAAGTAGATTTTCAAATTTCAATCTACAACTTCAAACACTTATCTCAGTGTAAATTAATGAAAAAAAAAAAAAAATCAACAAAACATTGAAGGTGTATCAGTTTATGAACCATACAGTTGTGATAAGGGAGGCAGATGTTTATTTCTAACGGTTTTGCTGTTTAATCCACTTCATTTTGTTCATAGTTATCTAGTGCTTCATGCTTTGAATATTATTTGACCAATATTCTGCCACTGTCAGGTTGATGTAATTCAAATTGAGTTCATACTGATTTTCTCAGAATTATGGTGGATATATTTATATATAGCAGAGGACTGGGGGGATTTTGGGGGATCTGCCCTTGCTGTCAGCCCTCGACACCATTGTTTAATTTTTACCCTCGGCCACACTGACCGCAGGGTATTGTCATCAGTTGGCCGTCCGTCCGTTCATCTGTCCAAAAACTTTGGCATGCACTGATAAGTCAGGCCACTGTTTGGCATCAAGTCTACTGATAAGTCAGGCCGAGGGTTTTCAAGTGCACGCATGTTGTTTGTGATTTCTTTTCCTCCTTGTTGAATTTTTAGACTCTGATGTAGTTCCAAACACTAGAATCGGGTGACTGTGTTCTACTACGTTTAGTCATAAATCTACTTCTGTCTGACAGGAAAACAGCAATAATCTGTAGAATTTTTTATTTTTGTAATGTTTTCAGTGTTATTTATGTAGTTTTTCATACTTACATATGCAGATCTGATAATACATTTTTAAAAGGTCAAAGGTCAAACACATTAACTACCTTGTAGTTTCATTTTTTTCCTCATGATTCTTCATGGTTCAACACTGGAAATTGTTCATACAACTTTAGTTTTCATTCTGAGTTTTCTGTGTTTTATGCTTAACTGTTCTTATTTGTTCATACATGTATGAAAGGTCAAAGGTAAAACACATTAACTGCCACATAGTTTCATTTTCTCAGAACACTTTGCCTCCGTGTTGGAAAACTATCAAACTTTATTTTTTATTTTCATTAAGCTTTTTTTTGTTGCTTAAATGTTCCAATTTGTTAATTATAAAAGATCAAAGGTGAAAGGATTTAACTACCTTTACAATTTCAGTTTTTTTCAAAACTTTAAGTACATATTCATTCCTCATGGTGTAAACACTGGAAAATGTTCACATAACTTTTCATTCTTTTTTATCTTTTTTTTATGCTTAAATGTTCTGATCTGTTAATAAATATGTAAAATCAGTGTTTAACCTCTGTATTATCTGACCTGTCCTCTTTAACTGACCCCTTTTCTTGAATTTTTAGCTGATTTCTTTACCTCCTTGCCAGGTTCTGGCGATCAGATGTTCTTTCTCACGTTCTACCGGTAGCCGAGCGGCGATTGACGAAGTGTTTATGGAGCCGAATGACATCAGATACTGTGACTAATCGATATGTTTTCTCTCCACCCGCTCGCCCTTCAGGTGTCCGCAAATTTGGGGGGAAAAGGAGGCGGAGTTCTGGAACTGCTGTAATAAAAGTAAGCTCGGAGGAAAATGTGACAGATGTAGAGGCCTGTGCCAGCGAGGGAAAGCGAGAGTGGGACTGTCAGACATGTCGACTCCGGCGTGGTGATGGATGGAGAGTGAGGTAAGACAGATGACATCGTCTGTCTGAGGCCGTGTTGTCATAGTGGAGGATCGACGCTTGTCTTAACCTCTCAATATCAGAGAGCAAACTGAAGTTTGTTTACACTGCTCCGGCGGAGTGATTTAGAATGAGGGCGAGGGAGACGAGGGTGTAGAAGGTATGCTCGCCGGAGGGTCGGATCACATTTCTAAACATTCCCTTTGAAATCGAATAGCAACCATCCCAGGCGTTTGAGAAAGGCAGCAGCCCTGTTTGGTCGCAATCCTCGAGGTAAAGAAGAGAACAAACAACTACACAACGGAGAAAAATCAGTGTCAATATCAGAGAAGATGTTTCATACCCAAAATCAAGGCTCTAAATGAGCAGAAAATGAGGAAAAAAAACACCTCTGGTTTGATGTTAAAACAAACTTCCAACCAATCTTAAACTTTCTTACATGATTTATCACCATTACCTTTTGTAATCTTCATTGTAAATCCTATATTTTCTTATGTTAAATTCACTGATCAAGGAGATGTTCATTAAAGAGTAAATTGAAGGGTTATTATATCAAATCAGAGAAAACTGAAGAAAGCAAAATATACATATAAATGTGTGTCTCCGTCTATTGTCATTTGTACATGGGTTTTACTGGTGAAAGTCCTTCCACAAGAATATTTTATATAGATGAAATCAAATCACAATCATCCCAGGTGTTTGAGATAGACAGCAGCAGCTCTGTTTGGTTACAGTCCGTGAAGTAAAGAAGAGAACAACCAACAACACAACGGAGAAAAATCACTGTCAGTATCAGAGGAAACATTTAAACCCCAAATTCAAAGCTCCAAGTGATCAGAAAATGAAAAAAAAACCTAAATAAAAAATAAAACAACCTCTGGTTTAATGTTAAAACCTGCAAAAATCAGCATTTTGGCCTGAAAAATGAAAATGACTTTTATTTTAGTGTGCGCTTAACCCCTACATTGCCAGAAATACATTTGTGTCAACTTCCAAATGATTTTCTTTCTCTAAATCTAACCTTTAAGTGATTTATTACCATTATCCTTTGCAATTTTCAGTGTAAATTAGATATTTTCTCATATTTGATTCACAATTCATGTAGATGTTCATTAAAATTCCAAGGTTGTTATGTCAGAAAAAGAGAAAAACTGAAGGAAAAGTGACTTTTTCAACAAAATATATAATTTAACTTAAAACAAGTGTCTCCATCCACTGCCATTTATCAAACTACATGGTTTGGCTTTACAGTTGTCTCTGTTTAACACTATCAAAAGAATAAGGTTTTTATTTCTGTGAAACAAACAAAAAATGCAAAAAAAAACAAAAACCCAAAAATTGTATGGAAAGGGGATGTGATTTTATATTGATAGACTCTCTAAAAGCCACTTTTCTACATAAGATTTATTCAGAATATGACTTTATAAATACTAAAGAGTAAAATCTATCATTAACTGAACATAAACCGTGTCTCCATCCATTAACATTGATCCAACTATACGGGTTTTACTGGTGAATCAATGCTGTAGAAGATGACTGTGTTCCCACTTTCACTACGGAGCCTCTAAACGTCCACACTGTCATATCTGATGATGATCTAAAGTGTTAATACTGTATTATATCTCAATTATTTACATGTATTGATAGGATTAATGGTTAAACATGTTTTGGGTTTTTTTTACAATTTATATTACATATGCACAAAAACAGATGCTTTTCAGTCAGTGTAAAGTTCGCTGCGTTTATACTTCAATGCGTCCACTACTTTGGAACAAGCATTGGTCTGTGAATCCATTAGAGGGCGCTGTTCTGAATCAACAAACTGGACAAATGCCATGAAGGAGAAAGTCAATAATAACCTACATGATGATGAAAGGATGTTTCTCTTCGAAAAGCTGTGCTATTTCTCTAAATTATTGGCTTTGGAGCTGAACACTGCCCCCCCCCCATGGTTCCCACTGGTACTGCAACATATTCTTGTTTTTGTCTGTATCCGAAAGCTTTCAAGAACTGGACAGAAATACAGATAAAATGAAGGCAGAGGATGGACGGACTTATGCGCATCTAATGTAGAGCATAAATCAGCTTTAAGAATCTAAACGAGGGGTGTCCAACATACGGCCCGTGGGCCAAAACCGGCCACCAATGGGTCCAATCCCTCCCATGGGTAATGCACATGTGTAAATGATAAACTGAGGCGTAGTATTGTTAAAATTGCTCTTATTTTTCTCATGTTGGATTATTTGGAGCCAGAGTTGACCATATTCGGACAAGAAGGGGCGGGGCTATATAACTCCCATAGGTCAGAGGTGCGCTAATGCTAAATGCTAGCAAACTGATTCTGTAAAACAGGAAATTTCATCAAGCGGTGACTATTAAAGTCATTTTACGTCTTGTTTGTGGAACCTGTTTGTTGATTAAAACCGAAACTCCAAATCATCAGGTGATGGAGCTGTCACTCAAAGCCAATATGGTCAAGTCTTCTATTCACTCCGAGATCTGATTAACGGAAGGTAATCCGAACATGAACCAGAACACACATGAGAATGTTTGAAATCAAACAGATGAGACCAGAATTAGTCCAAACCAAAAAGACTCTTGCTTTGTGTCATGAATGTTTTAAACAAATAATGATTATTTTCAGAATTTATAGCAAAAAATACTGAAAAACACCCGCTAAACTTCTTCATCCGTGTACATAACCTAAACATACACTCACATACTTTTATTGATCAAGCTACCATGAGAATATTTGCCTTTTTTGTAGTTTCTTTATTGATGAATTGAAATATTTTTCTTCTGCAAAATACAGATAAATGAAACCATATCATTGTGTTAAAGGTGGGTTTGACAGCATCTTCTTTTTCAAGGTGCTGATGTTGTACTTCAGTGTTTTATTTTACACCGTTTTCCACATAAAATTAAAGTGCAGTTTGCTTAGCACATCAAGAACTGTTAGAAAGGTTCCCCAAAACCTGACTTTTTTTCTTCTACTTTTACTGCTACTGCTACTACTTGTGACGTAAAAACATCAGCTTATTTCACTGCAAAATATCTTAAATAGTAAAATCCATGCAGTGTTCAAAGTGCAGAAGCTTATTTCTGCAGATTTTTTTCTATATAAGGTCACTTAATTCAGTTCATTTTGCACAGAAAAAATAGATAAAAACCCTTCATTTATGTCATACCTTTTGACTATTATCACAGTAACAAAGTAGAATCAACTTCTACTTGTTTTTTTTTTTTTTAAACATAAATAACTGTACTTTGTAAAATGTAAAAAAAAAAGCTGCTCCGATCACTGAAATGCTTGCCTTCTGAACATTTAAAAGGCCAGTGTTCATATAGAGTTGAGGATTAGTAGTTTTTGTTACTTTACACTTTGGCTCCTCAGTCTTTTCTTTACATTAATATGAGTGTATTGATTCATTTA
>JAPTYQ010000029.1:18716169-18728082 GCA_029814465.1 Ostorhinchus cyanosoma
AGTCACTCATTTCGACACTCAATGAATTTATTAAATGACTCGGGTGCAACTCAAGCTTAGTCTCTGCAAAATAATGTAATATTGATCATGATTGAGGTTTCAGAAAAATCAGCAAAAAACAAGCAATCTAGATCTTTGATCAAGTGCAACCTGTTTGTATCTGGTAATATATTAACTTTAATTGTTTTTTTCCAGTCGTATATAGATGTAGTTTTAGTTTTAGAGAATTTTTGGATGAAGTTCTGTCTTCAGTTCTTGTAAACAATAGAAAAAATAAGTTGAATTTTCCCCCATGTTTTCCAGCTCTACCTGTTATCTACAGGTGTGGAAAAAAGTTGGAGCTGGGAAACATGGGGAAAAACAAATTCGTTATCACGATGAAAACAAGAACAAAGAAATCGACTCAAAAAACTCAAATCTAAAGTCGTGACAAACCGATTCTTTGACAGTGAAGTCTCAAATTGTTCTTTAGTTAACATGGGAAAAACTGTAGAAGCAAATCTTGCAAAAACTAAATTTGTGTCATTTCCAAAACTGTAGAAATGTTACTCCATTATGTATTTTGGTTCATAATTGTAATTTTTCATTATTTGCAGAAATGTACAATCAGCACATGTTCCTGTTGTGTTAAAATGCAGTCTCACACCTGAACATCAGGACTGAAGATCCTCCTGTAGACACGAGCAAATAAATAATCACAATAAAAGTCCGTTGTGTGTTTCATTCGCCTTTAACCTAAAGAGTCTCTGACTAAAGAGGATGAAGAGCAGGTCTTCGTCACCTTCCTACATGTCGTCCATCTAGTCTAGATTCCATTAGTCCTTCTGTCAGTAGTTGCGGATGCTGAAGAAGCCCACGCTCGTCGGTGACTCCTTCACTGTAACCGTCACCAGGTTGGCGGTGACGTCCGTGACGAAGACGTGTTCGATCAAACTTCGCGTGGGCTTCCAGTCCTGGTTCTGGACCGTCGGGCCGCTGTAGTCTTGGTCAGAGTCTGAGCTGCTCTCGTCTTCGCCCGTGCTCATGTCATTCATTTTGGCTTTCTTGGCGTCTTTGGAGGCATCAGAGGCTGGTTTGTGGACGCCACTCTTCTCTAGTCGGCCTTGGCCTCTGGAGGTCTGGATCTCCGCCTCCTTGACCTTTTCGGCTCCAGGTTGGGTCTTCCTCTGCACCCCCCCCTGGTTGTACTCCTGGTTTTGTGTGGTTTTCCGTGCTGGGTTTGGTGGGTTTCGGAGGCCTGGAGTCGCGATGGTGCTGTCGCTGCTCCGAGTCGCCTTGTTCTGGAGGTTGAGCGGCTGAAGACCTGAGCCCGGACCTGGACTAGAGGCGGGGTTCTTGGCGGGTATTGACGCTTTAGCATTGGGTATCCGCTGCAGTGCTGCCACATGGCCTGGGGGTTTCTTCTGTCCATTGGGGGAGCTCAGCGTGTGCTGGGTGGTTCCTTGAATCGGATGTTTGGACGTGTTCAGGTTCAACGCCGCCACCCCTTTGGATTTCCCAGCAGCCCCTTTCAGATCCAAACCCGCCCCACTGCTCATGCTGGAGATGGACAGTTTTCCCTCTGCAACGTTCCTGCTTTGGTTGGATTTATTCACAGAGAGGGGGGTGGTGGTGGGCTGGACCGATTTCCCAGAACCGACTGAGCTCATGGAGCTCTTCACAGCCGCGCCCTGGGCTAGCGGGCTTCGGTTCTGCCCGCCCACTGAGCCCCGATGGAACCCCATGAAGGTGAAGCTGGCAGGGTGGACCGGCTTCTTGATGGCCCCCGGTAGATTGGCCTCCTTCACTGTCTTCAGGATCTTGCGAGTGCCTTTATTCTGCTGGAACTCCTTGACCTCCGGCGGCAGAGGCTTCCGGCCTCGTTTCTTCGGAGGTTCCTGTTTGGCCACGACGATCTGCGCCTTTTTCTGGGGGACGGGGTGAAGGTCTCGAGTTCTGACGCTCGGGTTGGCTGGTTTGGTGTGGGCGTCGTCATCATCATCATCGTCTTCTGAGGAGGATGAAGATGAAGAGCAGGAGGACGAAGAGTCTGAGGATGAAGACGATGACCCGGAGGAGGAGCTGCTGGACTTTGAAGTCTCAGGAACGTTTTCCTAAAAGAATAAACGGTGAATAATGTCAGTTTTAAGGCCTGAGAAACTTGATATTTGTGGGTTTTCTGTATGTTTCTGACTTACGATGATTTTCCGTGGTCGTCCTCGTGGTCTTTTCCCACGTTTACGCATCAGTAGCTCCTTTTCCTGCTCCCTATAGAACAGACGGATGATTTTTTGCTCATCTACTGATAAACACTGGTTTACAAGTAAAAACACTCACTTCTTGTTGAAAGCAGCCAGAAGTCTTGGATCGAGGATGTTTTCCTGAGGTTCCCAGCTGTTATGTCTGAAACAAACGGAACGATGAAGGTTTTTTAGGAGAAAATATTGAAAATAAAGACAAAGGCCTGAGTTTCAGTCATTTAGGAAAAGAACCTCACATCCAGTCTCACATGATGGTGTAAATCTACATGAACAATCATTGTTGAGGTTCATAGGAGTCCCAAAATTCAAATTATTAGTCCATTTTTTGACACTTCTATATGTATCTACTGGAATTAAAACATGATTAAAAGTTAGATCAGTCAAATGTAAAGGACAGAAACTTTTCAAACATTCTAGATGTAAAAGTACAAGAAAAATCCATTAAACTACCTTCATTATCACAGCATGATCACAATAAACCCACAGTAAAGAATGGATGATTATAAAGAGTTAAAATGGCCGTGACGTGACAAAAAAGGCATTTTCTCAAAGTTTAACATCTCGATGTATCCCATGCATTTTTATCCCATGACTTTTCAAGGAACAATCATAGAATTTTCACAACCATTCACTCCTTTCACATAAACATAAGTTAATTCAGTCTCTAATACTTTAATATTCCTTAAAGGGCTCATATTTAGCTAAATCTACTTTTATTAGTCTTTGGTACATTTATTTGTGTATTTGTGTATTTACAGTTTATGTAAACCACAGGGAAATGTTTGAAAATGCATAATTCTGTTTAAAAAAGCAAAATATCACTCCTTTAAAACTATTTTTTTTCTAAGGTTTGTAATCATGGATCAGAAATTGAGCAGAAATGTGTTGTTTTTAGCTGCATAACAACAAACTTTAATTTTTAATGAGTATATTTAGTGTCTTCGTGTAAATGTGACATAAATCAGAATTTATGCAACAATTGTGTTAAAAATCTGGTCCTTACAGTCAATTATTACACCAGGATAAAGAAAAAACATCAGATATTTTGCTCTAAAAATGAAACTAATATGAAAAAGTGAAGAACATTTTTCTTTGCTTTTTCTTCCTGTGCACAAAAATGTGATAATGAAGAAAAATGTGAAGATAAAAAAAGTGAAAGTGCCTCTTTAAACTCTGGTCAGCCTGTGGACGTTTCTCAGATGTTTTCTCAGATTCCTTCCCCATTCTTCGAGGGTTTTCTCTAAAACTATGTGTGGAATCTGTCAGTTGGGTCGTTTCAGTGAAAAACTACAGGCAACATTTCACAGTTCGACTCCTGTGATGAAAACCACGACCGCCGTCAAAGCGGGAAGGAAGAGCATATTTAGGTCATGGAAACGCTGATGGAAATCAACTGAAGAGCACGGCAGTTGTGTAGGTGACAGAAGTGCATTTTGGGAAAAATCTAGTGTGACTTTTTTCACCTTTAAGAGCTTCATTTGAGACGTAATGTTTGGAAATGGAAGAACTTATTCACTCTGATCCGGCGTCATCTTTTTTTCCACTACATCTCAGATCTTATAGAACATACCACATATGGCTGGACCAGTCAAATAACAACATAATTATATATAATGGCAACTCTCAACTTTTCTCTATATTTTAGAATGTAAAAAGTACAATTACACAATGAAAGCTCGACCAATTATCTTATTCCAGCCAAATAAAATGATTGCTCAGATCTATATGTGAATTAAACATCAAAACCTGGTGTATTTCTTTAAATTTTAGTTTGCCACACACTTATGAGTATTTTAAGATTACGAAAGAAAAATGCATAAATGCCACATTGTACAGTGTAGCTTTAAACAGACGACCGACAAATAAAGTAGCTTAAGCCAAATATCAGTATAAAACGGACCAGAATCATTGAGTTTTGTGGCTGGAAAAGTCAAAATATTACCATTAACTACTTCAGCTCACACAGATGAATAAACATCGACCTACAGCCGTTAAAGATTCCACCGCAGGATTATAAAGAAAAACCCTGATTTATTATAATAATTATCAGTGCAATTAATCATCTATAGGGTTTATTACATTTACACTGTCAACTGAAACACTAAACGTTTAGTGTTTTGTTGTGTTCAGTATTTTTTGCTGCATATTCAGATATTGAACATTAATAATTTTTTTCTTCTGTCTTATACTTATCTCTATTATTATATAGTCCATTTGTTAATGGTTATATTCTCATAGAAAATAAAACACTAACAGAACCATTTTAACTTGTTCTTAATTAACATGACAAACAGTAAAAGTATTATTATTATAGTCACAATGTTTTTTTTTTTATGGATCAAGACTTTATTTTGTTCCTGTTTCCAGTAAAAACACTATTAAATGTTCCAGGATTTATTTTTACTAGTTGTACATGTACATATTCAGAAACTGAAGAAATATTTAACTGTTTTAATAGTTTCTACGATAGGATCTTTTTACATTTTTACTCAATTACATCATTATTTTGATCCCATTTTTAGCTAAAACACTTAAAATGTTCCAGTACTAGTTTAACTTCTCCATATGCTAAATAGTTGATTATTATAATTATTAACGCTCTTATATTAAGTGTTTGTCTGAACATAACGAATATTTTGCTATTTTTACTAACAATCACTTCAGTTCTTACATCAATATCTATGTCATTGTACTGACAAAAACAGTGCTTTTATTCATTCCATGTTTTCTTTTCTGTGTGTTTTAGTCACATGATCCACACAGGAGTTAGGACTGGATTGCATAACCATTGTTTTTGATCTTTTACTGCTTGGTTAACACTATGAAGTGAATTTTACCAACTTTCCTTGTGCTTCTGTGAGGTTTCGGCTGCAGATGTGAGTATTTCCAAACTCCCCCAGACTCGATTCACTGTTTGTTAGGATGATTTTTATATATATTTTTTAAACTATCTCAGTTTCTCCTGGAGGTGATGTAAATTGCACACATGCATAATGACCTTCCTCTTCATTACTTGTTGAAGAATGGCCCATTCTGATCAACAGCCACCAGCCAAATAATCAACCCCCACCCTTTACCCACACAAAGGCCGGGGGTCCGGCCCAGAGCCCTGGAGCTGAAGCAACAGTGTGCATTGATGGAGGATTACAACAACAATGTGGACTGAACAGAAAGAGCAGGAGACGACAAAACGAAAAGGAAATAAAACCGAAATACAGCAAATAAAACACAGATCCTGCACTTTTAGAAGAATCTGGAAAACACAGCAAAAGATAAAGTAGACAGAACTCAGATAAATTTGTGAAATAGTGCAGAAATGCGGATTAATGCCGCTGGAAAAGTGAAAAAGTAAAATTGAGTGAAAGTTGTTGCGAAAACAGATGAAGCAGGACGTGGGAAAAGTGAGAGAGGCTGTAAATGTCCGTTTGGACCGAAGGTAACGTCCAGAATTTGAGGTGAACCGAACAAAAGAAGCTGGGTTTGTGTTGAAATAACCCGCAGGAAAAACAAGAGGCGTCGTTGTTGCGTGTTCGATGCGTTAAAGTCACGCGTAAATGGCACGATTGGGAAAAAAAAGACGCAACAAGCTGCGCGTTGTTGTTGATGTTGTTGTTGTTCATTGTTGCACCACTCGGACTTACTTGGAAGACCATCCCCTCCACTTCACCAGAAACTCCAACTTCCCCTGAAAGACAAGCAGCAGAGGGACAAAACGTTGGCACACGGCGTGGATCGGACACGGGCACGAGCACGGAACCGAATTTGGACCGGGTTCGAGCTCACCTTCCGGAGCCGTTTGTTGAGAATGCACTCGGCATCGAAGACCTGCTCTCCCACGGCGCTCAGCTCCTCCATGTCTGCTTCCTTCCACCCCGAGACGAGCCTCTCTATCAAAAGACGACAAAGTGCGCCAGGACCGCGCGGCAGAGCGCACACCGCGGCGGAAACGCACCGGGACCTTCATAATAAGAGTGTGTGGACTGGAACCAATCAAGTGGAAAACACAGGCTCTGATTTGACAGTCACATATCATAACACAAGTCTTATAATCATTAAAACAATTGTACTTTGAATGAACTCAAACAACCGAGCTTAGTTTTAGTGGTGGCAGTTGAAATTATTTGTTTGGTGGGGTGCAGTATGCAGGGCAGTTTTCAGCTGCACTATAACCTTATATCACCACTGGGATACACTAAAGCACATGCACCACTGTTTTAAAATATGAATTTAATCCTTGAAGACCCAGAGCTACATCTATGGAAGTTCCCAAATGAAATGTTTTCTAAATCTAATCTTTAAGTGATTTTCCCCATATATTTATATTATCTTTTGTATTTCATATTTTGTCAGTATAAATCATGTGTTTTTCTGTATTTAATTTACCGATCATGTAGATGGTCATAAAAACTCAGATTAAAGAAAGAAAAAAGTGTCTTTGTTTGGTTAAATCAGTCAATTACTGAACATAAATCAAGTGTCTCCATGGGTTTTACTAGTGAATCAATGTTGTAGAAGATGACGGTGTTTCCACGGTAACTACAGAGCCTATGGATGTCCAAATGGGTCATATTTAATGAGCATGAAAAGATGAATAACTGTACTTTATACCAGTTATTTACATGTATTGATAGGGTTAATGGATCAACAGTAATTAAACAGTTACATCAGTTGATGGTTGGTGATGGATGTTTGGGTCTTTATGGGTTAAATAAAAATATACAGCATGCTTTCAGCCATTTGTTTTTTTATATGTAAATTTCACCTGTTTATCCTTTAAACAGGCACATTTTTCTGTGAATCAGTTGTTAAAGTTATGTTCCTGATAAGTGTCTTTTCCACTGATAATATGGATTTAGACGAGGGGTGAAGGTAGTGCAGGCAGCAGGGTGTTAAAAAAAGTAGAAGTTAACTTATGGGCTAAATGACATGTGACAAAATAAAAATGTGTGATATACATGTAGAAATGCGCGACAACATAGAAGTGATGCATTACAATAGCGTAAAGATGTAAAAAGGTGACACAACAAAATAAAACACTGTTACATTTAAAATAGATGTAGAAATGTGTAACAACATGAAAATGATAAGTAAAACAAAATGAAAACAATCACCGGCCACTTTATTAGGTACAGCTCATACTTTTGTAGTGTACCTAATAAAGTGGCCACGAATGTACTGGTGTGAACCTGTAAGACATAAATATTCTCTCTTCTTTTCAAGCATTAAAACCTGTGTATTTATATGCGTAAAGTAGAACTATATCAAGCATGAGTTTGTCAGTAATGTTACACGTACTGATGTTATTTAATAAAAAATCCAAAAATCTGCAGCAAGAAAAGGAATCAAAATATGTGAGTAAATAAATACATCAAGAAGAAAAATGATTCCTTTAAAGCTGAAACAAACTGGATTTCTTAATAAATGCATTGATCTGTTTTCATGTGTTGGCATCCCATTACATAACAGATATGAAGTTTATGTGAAATCTGTGAAATACAAAGGGATTGAAACTATGTATGATGAAAATGTATAAGTATGTCATGTTTGGTGTTTTTTTTCTTAAGAAGTGTTTAGATGTAAAATTAGAAGGAAAACAGGTTTCTTGTTTTATCGCGTTAGTTCTGTCATGTATTCATGTCATTTTTTATTAATTTATTGAGACAAAAACTCACCCAACGCTGATGAACAACTTCTTTAAATAAGGATAATAGAACATGTATTCTAATAGCATAGAAGTAATAAATGATTAAAGTTGTGGTTCAGTTTGTTGACTAAACCATAAAAATCTCCTTAAAAGGTAAAGTTTTATTGAAATTGAGACAGAAGTTAAATACGGTTTATTTTAAGGTTTATTTTTTAAAGAAGACATGAGTGAAAGTAGCAAATTGGACAAAGTAGACGTTTATCATCAGTGAATTGTTTTTAAATCAGGTTTCTACTTTTATTTTGAAAGGTGTACCCGGACGTTCTGCGGTTCTTCCTGTGGGTTGACAGATGAAAGAAACGGAGGCGGCAACGAGAACGCGAATGAGTGCAAATGTCCCTCCGCGGCCACTGTCCACTAGTGGAAGCGTAGAAGTAAGTGAAAGTTAAAAGAAAAAGTAAATACATCACACATTTATTAGTTTAAGAAACGTTTAATATCCACTAAATAATATAACATCTTTTATCTTTATTTGTTTTCATCAAAAACGATTTCATGCAGTTAATTAAAGCAAAAAACAATCATAAACTTGTATCCAAATGGGAAAATAATTACATGATCATATAACATTTAATTATGTTTAATTCAATTCAGATGTAGAATCAATCAGCTGTGAAGACCTGATTTACAATAGGGTCAAGTAATAAATAGATTTTAAAAAATCACAGATAAACAGTCATAAAAAGGCAATTTGATAAAACATTAATATTAAAATGTAAACCATCTTGAATGAGTTTTCAATCATTGTGCAAGTTTACATTTATTTTTAAACATTTACAGGAGTAAGTGTGATGTTTTCAGTCACTTCAGATGATCAGAAAGAGGTCTGTTTGTCAGTTTCATTTTCTGGAGAATCTTTTATATTTTCTGACCTGAAACACAAAAAAGAACAAGATACAGAAACAAGGAAAAGTATTATTGTATTATTGATTAAATGTGTATATAATAATGAACATTTCAGATCCATATAGATGTTACCTCTTGTTTTTCCGTTTGTTCTTAAGTATCGAGTGCGACGTCACCGCTATAAAAACTACTACGAGAAGTCCAGCAAATGCAGCCAAACCAATGACAACATTGGGCACAATATTCACATCTTTAGCTGAAACTGAAAAACACAGAGAAAAGTCAGGTTCTATTTGTTTGTTTATTAATCAGCATCATTAAGGATTAAAACTTCATGGACGATGGAAAATATACCAGTTGAAATCAACCATTATTTGTTCATTTTGATACATTTTTTATGATTTTTCTTTGTTGGTTTTCTGATCATTTTGTCTGTGTCATGAATTTCTACAGAATGTTTCTTTTTTGGCAATTTTTTTTTATCTAATATGGCACTCTTATAGGTCTGTTATACACTGACCCCTTTTTACACTCTCCAATAAAAGAAAGTAATCATTTATGTACTTTTTTCAGCTTTTTTTTTTGAATAAATCTCTTAAACAACTTCAGCTCTTCTCAAAACTACCAAATTTTTTTGTCAGCATCTTTGGTCACATTTCAGACCTATGTTCACATAAATAACAGCACAATTTACACATTTAGAATGCCACTTGTTTTGTGCATGAACATTTTTGGCTTGTTTGTAAATTAATTTATATGCAAATGAAAAAAAAAAAAAAAAAGGAAAACGCGATGAAAATGACCAAAAAAAAAAAAAGATCCAACTGGATAAAAATATTATCATGTAGTCCTCTATTTTGTCATTGACTTCTTATTGATAATAATCAATTTCATTTAACAGATGTAAAACTCACCATATGAATTGAAACTAAAGCAAAATCAACTTTTAAAACAAATGAGCAGAATTTGAAAATATATCCAAGAAGATGCAACTGATGTAAAATACAGTATGGATATTTGTTGTTTTCATCTCTATTTTTAAGGCCAGAACATTTTATAAATTCAGAGGCAAAGTATTTACATTATTCTGATAAAATATCACTTCATCTCCAAAAAAAGGTGAATAAAATAAGTGAAAAAGCCAATAAATAAATAAATAAACGGAGGCTATAAAGTCTAGTCCATGATTTAGAAAAAGCTTAATTAAACCAGATAAAACTATTATTGGGTTTAAAATGTCTTTTTTTGGAATCAAAGGAGAAACCAAATGAGTAAAAACAAATCTTTACACACAACTATCACACACAAAACAGTGATGTATTTAAACCTATTACAACATTTGACCACATGATGGTGCTATGACACCTCCTACAGTCTGCTGACATTCCCAGGTTTAATGAACACTGTTTATGGATATCAACATCTTCTACAACAGGAAACACAACAAGTCTCAGGTTTTTGTTCGATAAAACCCAATCTACTAGGACTTTAAACTAATATCAGTTTTATTGGTGGAAAACTGACTCAACTCTTAGGTTTACATCATGAAATGTGAATAATATGTCTGATGTGCAGCTTTGTGAAGTCAGATCAGTTCTTGATAAAGAATTAATTCATGTCAATGAAATAAAAATGTACAGATTTAGTGCATAATTGAAATGGCGTGGATATCATCTGTATTATGGACAGTTTCAGCCTGAAATACTACTCAAATGAGCCACAAAAAACCTTTCAATGATCTGTTTTATCAACTACACTTTTGTTGTCTTGGATAAAATCTTTGCTTTTCCTCATTTTTCCCTGAACACTGTGAACCAAGGACACAAACACAAAAAGTGACGTAAGATCACAGACAAAACTAAAGTACATTCAGATAAAATACATGAGAACATAGGAAATCAAAGTGTCAGGGCTTTTTTGCTTCTGTTGTATAAAACATTTGCATTTGCTATGCAATGCATGCTTGTTTGTTACCATCTGTTTACGCCTATGAAGTATTTAGTGACAATAAGAATCGTCTACTTGTGAAAACTATTACAACAGCTACAAATATGAACAACCTGAAGTTTAAGTAAGTTTAATTTAAACTATTATGCCTCAGTTTTTCATTTCCACATGAAGAATTCTGTTGTTGTTTTGTGCTAAAGGAAAGCAAAGTGTGTTTAGTGATGAAGTAAACTGTGTCCTGAAGTAGAAGAATCATTGATTTTATTCATCTTTACATGATCAGTTTTCATCCATCGCTACTTTATGTCCTCTATGGCATTAAAACATGTCACACAAACTCCTACAGGTTAAAGCGGACCAATGAAATGTTAAATGTACTAGCTAGCTTAGCAGCATTTGTATAGCGTACAAACGACCCATAATGCAATGGAACCAACATGCGCAGTACAGTGATTTTCTAGTGACAATATCCTCTACCTTCGACTACTTTATCAACATGAGGAACTTGTTAAATTGTCTGATTTTTCTCAATTTTTAGTTTTAGATCGCAATTTTGTTGTTGTTATTTATAGGTTATTATATTATTTTACTGATCTGACCCATTTTAGATCATATTGGTCTGAACAGTATGTGGAACCTGAACCTTTATTGTTAATATCTTCTGTGTATTTTTTGGCAGCTAGTTTTGTCCCGTGGGCCGTATGTTTGACACCTCTGGTCAAAAACAGAGAGAAAAGTTTGACTTTATTATATTTACACTACTATTACTACGTTATTATTATTATATTAATATAGAAATTGAACTAACATGAGTTGGAGACCATTGATCTAAACTCTCAATTAACCAGGTGAATTCTGGGTAAAACCTGTTACAGTTCACTTGTATCTAGGCTACGTTTTATACTTTGAGAAGTGGGAAAAGTTCTGATCCTGCTTGTAGCTCATGGTCTGATGTTCTGGCCTCTTCGTGGGGGGTTTAGAGTTAAGATGGCATGGGGGTTAAAAAGTCATCCGAAGTTGTCGGAGTGAAGCCAGGTCTGTTCTTGGTTCTACATCGGATGTGGACGTCGCTGAAGTCGGACATGATCGATGCGTGGCCTAGTAACGGAGGAGCAGGTGTTGGAGCGACACACTTTCAGGGCCACGGGGGGGGGGGGGCTGATTAGCCTGATAAAA
>JAPTYQ010000029.1:18728182-18747009 GCA_029814465.1 Ostorhinchus cyanosoma
GATGACAGTAAAAATGGATGTACATGTGAAATGTCAACAGTCGCATCAGAGGAACTGTGTTAGAAAGTGATAAAATTCAACACTGAAAAGCTTTCAAATAATCTTGTTTGGCAGTATAACGGCAAAGGGCGAGTTCTGCAAACATAGAGAAAGCAGAAATGGAATGTAAATAATATTTGTTGATTTGTTGATGCATGAAGAAAAACACAAGAGGGTAATAAAAACAGAGAGAAAGAGGTGTAACTAAAAGATCTGAAATGAAATCTAACCCAGCCTCAGTCTGCTCACTCACACAGCAGTGCCTCGCAGGTTAAATAACCATAGACAGCGATTCTAACAGGTTAGTTTTGTAAGTGCGTGCGTGTCTTTCTCCCTCTATCTCTTCACCCTCACTTTCCTCGGCTCTGACAAGCGTTCACTTGTGCTGGTTTTAAACAGCAACACCATTGTGCCTCTGACAGCAAACAATGCCTGCTGTAGAACCAGCACCCAAAACCACACATTAGCTCTTTGCCTTTTTGTCTGCACTGGATTCTTGTCATAGACCTGGTCACAAGGCCAGTAAGTAGTTAGACTGGTTAATGACAGATCTTGGTATGCCACAATGCCACGTGGGTATTGTAGTATGATGCCGAAATCAAGGAATGATACGCCTGAAAGGTCAATAAATTACACGTCTCACTGCCTTTTAAATCATAATACAATATGTCTCTTTTAATGGTACGCCAATAAGTTCGGAAGCAATGTATGGGGATGCCTTTAATCGTAAATAAAGCACTTCAGGGAGGTATGCTGCACCTTTATGTGAATCCACAGCAGTATATCTTTATTCAATGACAGCACAGACACAACTGAGCCTGCCCTTGGTTTTAACATTCCTGCCTGCAGCTATAGAGCCTAGCAGAGGCCTCCAGAGGTATGTGACCCTCAGATACATTTATAGGCTTCAGAACTGATAAAGGCAATGCCACAGGCTAACAAATGACTGGCATCTAGTAGAAGGAAGGGCTGGTTCTCCCAGTCTGGCTGGCACATCATTCAACAAACCCAGAACAAAGATGTGATGTGGAGATGTGAGAGCGACACACAAATAAAGGCCGTTTTTTTTTTTGGTTTTTTTTTTCATTATCGTTTGATTAAAAAAAAAAAATGATATCAAACGATACGGAGGCAAAGTTAAAGGTATTCAAATGTGAGATTAACGTTTCAACGATGACACTGCGTCCCTTTTGCCCCTCTGTAGAGAACTGATATTGAATATGACAGCTTTGTTGCTCTCTGACAGATTGAAGACTGGCTTGGTAACTTTATGACTGACTGAATGTTGACCAACACGGTGACTGATTGACAGGCTGACTTGTTCGCTCACCAACTGATCATCTGACTTACCGATTAATGATTAATGACGGACAGATTAACGGGTTGCTCTGTTCTGTTCCAGGCGGCGCACACTCAAACCCATCACCCCTTTAGTGTAGCCTGTCATTGTGTGTAGCCATTTTCCACCTCGTGCATTATTGTGCAAATTGAAACGCCGAGGAGAACCATTTACACACACACACACATATATAGACCTAGCCGGGTGTGTGTGGTAGAAAGGAGGGCGGTTGCCTCCATCTCCCTCTCAGTCTTGGCAGGCGAGAAGGGGAAATATGATTATCCAGTAGGGGAATTGTTTCATCAACACCTGGAGCAGATAAATGAAAATAGGAGGATTTATGTACTGAGAACAAGCTTACCTCTGCTGCCAGGAAGCAATTAAGCAGGAAGCTGGAATACTAACCCCCCCCCCCCCTCATTAGCCTGATAAAACTCACCCTGGGTACCACCGCTCGTCACCAGCATGTGTTGTGTGGCGTTCAGGTGTCCGTCGTTGACCTCCGGCTTGATCCCCAGGATGTGACACATTAAGGGGTAGATGTTGACGGTCTCGAAGGGCCCCACCTCCAGGTTCTGGTGGAATGCAGGACCCACCGCCCTGAAGAACGGCTTCATGTCCAACTCCTGGTTGTCAAAGCCATGCTCGCCCTTGTGGAACTGGACCGGGAAGTACTGCGGAAAAACCAGATGGACACACAGGGTCGACCCAGTTTCACCGTCACTTTGGGTTCAGATAAAACTTTAATGAGCTGAGTTTATTCTGCTCTTATTGAAACAGCAGAGGGTGGTGTTGGCCAACGCAAAAGCCCACTTCAGCTCCATCCAACGAGGCCCTGTTTCCTCTGCATCTGACATAAGACAGATTCAACCTCAGCTGAAACGTCTGTTCAGGACGTGAGAGCTGCAATTATAGATGAGTTTTGTTTTCAGTTATTTTCTTCGATTCAATTAAACGATTATTTGAATAGGAAAAAATAATTAAATGGTAAAAATATGAAACAGACATGTCTGAAAATGACAACTTGTCTTTTTTACCAGAAACAGTTTAAACTACCACAAAAGGTATAAAAGGATGTATTTAAAAATATCTATATAGAAACAAGTATAGATAAAAATATCTATAGATATCTAGATTCTTGTAGATTTCTTTGCAGTTTAGCATATTTTTGTATATTTCTAATGAAATAATTTAAAAGTAGATATAAAAAAATATCTACAGACAAATAAGTCAAATGACATCTACAAACAATATGTGCACTGCAGTCTTCAACCCATTTGTATTCAATTTACTAAGAGTGTAAGATGGAACTAACACATAACACATACAACTTGACTGGCGTCATGTGTAGCATAATAAGCGTCCGTGTGAAACACAACAGCGGAACCAACGTTTAGCAGCTGCGACATTAAGGAAACAACCTTCAATTCAGGAAATTTGTTATTGAGTAATTTTTTAAATCAGTTCGATTAACCCTCCAATATCCTCCCCAGAGAGGCTCTTCTGTTTCTTGGTTCCAACCAAGAGCGAATAATCTGCACAGCGACATAGTATTGGGAAAAAAGTATTTTATACAGTTTGTAACTTTTTTTTATAACACTTTTTTTGTATTTCATCAACTTGAGCCAAAAACAAAAAATACCAAATACTCAATAATTGTCGTATTTTCAACTTTTTCAATACTTGTTTGTAATGTAATCAAACTATATTTTTGGATGCAAAAAACAGTAAAAACTTTTGCCCACATATATTTTTTACTCATTTCGTGGTGGGGGGTGCTAGTGTAATAATTTTCAATTGTGTACAATGTGCTTATTTTGTGGCCTAGTTAGAAGTTTAAAAATCTAGCAAAAATGAAGAACTTTTGAATTCTGACCTAATATAAATGGTAAAAATATGACCTTTTATAACACGAAGTGCCAAGTGTGCATAATATGCTCACCTGGATACCAGAAGATTAATCGATTAATCATTTCAGCTTGACATTAAATACTTGTGGATGTTTTTCAGGTTCCAGTGTCTGAAGTTGCGTCATATGTTACATAACAGTCTGAACATGCTTATCCTTCTCCGGGAAAGAAGAGTTTAAACTGCGTTCAAGAACAAAGAGTTGAATAATGCGGCGCTGATCGTGGCCGGTCATAACCTATAGACTCCAGATAACCTGTTTCATCACCAGACGGTTTACTTTAACACATCCCCGATTCTAGTCAGTTCTGAATCCAGTTAGGATTTGACTGTTTTCGGCTGCAAAGTTGCTGCACAGTGGAGCGACTGAGTGAGCGGAGCCAAATGAAAAATGCTAATTCTGAATTTTGAGGCATGAATGGCTTCATGAAGCATTTGAGAAGCTGCATGTCATCAGGATTATCCCCAGGACGTGGAAACGCACTTGATTAAAATTGTAATGTACTAAGATTAGAGTTTAACTGGTTGTTTCTGGTTGAGAAGAGTCCAGTTACAGAGGTGTTTTTCCTCTGAGGTGTTGATTATTTATCAGTTGATCAGTGTTGATTGGATTAGGAGTGGTTAACGAGGCCGTTATCATCTGAACCACGGCCACCATTAATAAGTTACTAATACTGTTAGACTAGGCGTGTCAAACTCATTTTAGCTCAGGTTCCACATTCGACCTAATTTGAGTTGCAGTGGATCAGACCAGTAAAATAATACCGTAATAACTGATAAATAATAACAACTCCAAAATTTTCCTCTTGGTTTTAATGCAAAACAGTAAAATTAACCCTTAAAGACACTGTGCTACTTCCGTGGCAGTCCCCAGATATTTTTTTTCTCTCTATTTAACCTTTCTTAAGTGATTTATCACCATTTATTATAATATTCTTCTCAGCAGAAATAATGTATTTTCCTATATTTAATTTTCTGATCATGTAGATGTTCATAAAAGCTCAAATTAAAGTTGAAGGTTAGTATATGAGAATGCAAAGATATCTAACTGAATGTAAAACCAAGTGTATCATTTATCAAACTTCACGGGTTTTACTGGTGAATCAGTGTTGTAGAAGATGACAGTGTTTCTATGTTCATTATGGAGCCTCTGAACGTCCAAATGGGTCATATCTGATGACCATGAAAAGATGACAATCTGTATTTTACACCAATTATTTACATGTATTAACAGGATTAGTGGATCAACAGGTATTAAACATTTTGCCTCAGTCGATGGTTTTGATTGCCAGTGGCTGTTTGGGTTTTGTAAGTGCAATTTTAACAATATTATACCTCAACTTAACATTTACACATGTACATTACGGAGCACAGTAGAGCTACAAAGGCACAAAACATTTAGTCACAGACAGAATATTGTTAAAATGTTGGAGTTTGAAACTAAAATGAGTTTGACAACCTTGACTGTAAATATCTTCAGTGTAACTTTTGCACATCAGAAAAGAATGAAACCTTTGGTGGGCCAGGTTTGGTCCGGGGGCCGCATGTTTGACACCCTTGTGTTAGAGCGCATAACCCCCATCTTATAGAAACATAATCTCAGTGAAAAGAGCAGGGATTGTCTAATGTTTTGATATATTGCATTTTTTAAGCTGTAACTCTCAAGGTAGCAGCCGGGCTAAGAGGGAAATCAATAGGACAGAAAACAGTGGACGAAACCCGGCTGCTGCTCATCTTCTGGTCAGGATGTCAGAGGAAACAAAACACATCATCTGATACGGTCGCTCTCTGCTGCAGAACCTCATTGTCTTATAATTTAAAACAGGATTTAAAAAGAACAAGAAGAGGTGTGAAAAAACATTTTTATGTGACAAACATAAGCTTCACAAATAAGAATAACTGACGGAAAGTGAAAGAGAAACACCAAATGTAATGAAACACTCTGAATTAGGGGTGTCAAACTTATTTTCTTTCAGAGGCCAGACAAAACCCAATTTGATCTCAAGTAGAGCAGACCAGTAAAACAATAGCGTAATATCCTATTTGGTTTCTCTTTGTTTTTGTACAAAATTGTGAAATTAACCCATAAAGGGGTTGATTTTGCTTTAAATTTGCGCTATGCAAATTCATCCCGTGGGCCTGATTGGACCATATTTGACACCCCTACACTCAATATTGCAACAAAAAAAAGCCTTATGAGAGTTGGAAAAGTGAACGTAAATGAGTGCAGATAACAGAAATAAAGGCCACTATGCAGAAACACTTTAACAAACTATGAATGAATGACTGTTGTCAACCAGCTTCGTGTTCTTTGTCCAAAATAGATTAAATTCCACGTTAAACGCCTCTATTTATCTCGATCATTTCCTCCACTAACAGTTTATTATTTCACAAAATTGAACTTTTCACTGTCAGACTCTGAAAATCCACTTGAAACTGACCTGGTGTCACTATATTTCTTTTTAAATTTTATGTCCCATTAAAGTAATGATGAATCAGACGCTGAAGGACAGGTGCTTGATAACTATTAATCACTGTTTCAGTCTCAGCTCCGGCCTTTTCACTTAAACGGACAGTTAAAATATGGCACTACTACTAAAATACACCTCCTGCATGCTTATCTGGCTGAAGCAGCTCCCAATATTTGCATAAAATAAAACCAATAGAGAAAACGCTGGGGATGTATGGAAAATGAAAATTAAAGAAATAATAAAGCAGCGACATTAAAATGTACTTTAACTTGTGTTTCATTGAAGACAATATGAACATGTTTCATGTCATTTCTTTTGTGAATGAATATCCATTCCTCACATTCAGCCTGTGACATTCAAGAAAGTTCTTATTTTAATTGAATACATTCACCTTTTCCCCCCTAACCGTCAATCAGCTTACATTAGCTAACAGCGGCTAATGGTTTCTACTTCTGTCACTCGTATTTCTAAATAACAGCTCATGTAATTTCTAATTTACAGCTGTTCGTGGAATTTACAGACAATGACTCTTAATCTATTACCTTTGTCTTAATAGTTAGAAAATATCAGATTCCTGTTCTAATCAAATATATTTCTGTGTTCCCCAGTCAGTCAGCTAACATTAGCAGCTAACATTCAAAACATTTCATGAATCTGGTTGTACATTTGTAAATAAATTACAGCAGTTTATGGGTTTTAAAGACAAGTAACATAATTGCATTGCGTTTGCTGTACTGGTTAAGAAATACAAGATTCCTGTTTTAATACATTTGGTTTTTAAACAGTCAATCGGTTAAACAAGCTAACTACAGCTAGAATGAAGAGATCCATTTATGCTGTAGTTGTAGATAATTTACAGTATGTGGGATTTAAAGACAAGAAATACAATTGTCACCTTTGCTTCAGTACTCAAGAAAAATACAATTATTATTTTAATGCTTAATTCCTATTTTACACAGCTAACATTAGATAACAAGCTAACTACAACACTAGAATGAAAAGATGTCATGAGTCTCCTTGTGCATTTCTGAATAAATTACATCAGTTTCTCGACTATAAAGATGACTGACATGATTGCATTACCTTTGCTTTACTTGTTAAGAAATATATAATTCCTATTTTACACAAATGCTTTTATATTTTTTCCCCAGTTACGTTATCAGTAGCTAACAAGCTAATAGTGGCTAACAGTAACTAGGAAATTAATGGCAATTTAGACGGAGGAGAATGTCCAGTTATTTTGAAAAAGTAATTTGTGGCTGTGTTTCTAGTATATTATTACATTATTATATATTCATTTTTCATCGGTGTTATCTCAATGTGTATTTTTTTTTATTACTGCGCCAAGTCATTTTGTCTTTATTCTAGTACATATACTGCTATATTAACAATTTCTAGTCTTTCCACTGTCCATGCCCTTTTTTCTTTTATCATAAGGCTGAGGTGAATAAAGAAAACACCGCTAACCTATTTCATTATCACATCTGTTAAAAACGATTTATAAAAGAAACTTGTTGAGATCAGAGATCAGTGTCCACATGTGGTGAATGTTTCTATTCTATTCTTTATTGTGGAGACTCAATTATACAAAACCATTCCTATCATTCTTAAAAACTTACTTTATATTTTTCAATATTTTTATCACTCATTTGTTGTTAAAGTGGCAGTACGTGGTCCATCATCACCTATTGAAAACCGCATTATTTCATTATTCTAGTTCATTATTAAACCTGAATGTCTCCTTTTTCCAGTGTTTCCTTGAATGTCTTAATGCTTGAATCTGAGGAATATGAAAAGAGATTTGTCAAAGTACATTGAAATATCACTGCATTTATGTTTTTAATTGGATTTTTTTCAAACTGTTCCAACTATCCCTTATTTATGTTTATGACAGTGGATTAAAACATGTACTTTTTCAGTCCCTTTATTTCTGAAAATGCTTAAAATTTTGTTATATTTCATACATATACAAACTGAACATTTTTCAGTTTTGTAGGTTTTATATTTTTGTAGTGGAAGGTAAGAAAATATCATCTTCCTGAAATATTTGCCCAAGTCATTTTGTATTTGGTGATTTAGACAAAAAAAAACATCTGTTTTGTTATTTTAGAACGGTGTCAATAGATGGAAGAACTTAACTTATCTCAAATCAAACATTGTGAGCAAAATTGTATTTAGAATTTCGTTATTATTGCGCAATAATTTTTCTTTCAACATTTCACCTCTGATAATTTGCCTTCCAAAAACCTGCTCTAAAAAAATATTTCAAACTAAACGTGTTGAAATGAAATGAGAAAAAACTAAACTATAATGACTTTAAAGACAGTTTTGTAAGAAAGACATGAAAAAGAATATTCAGACACACCCCATTTATGACGTATCCGGGGTCAGCCCAGAGGATGATGGGAAGGATTCGATCATTTTTGGCGAAATGCAGGCGTTCTGGCATCTCCTCCTTCTTGTAGACGTGGAGGTGGGGATGGGCCCCCTTCAGGGCGTTGTAGACCTTGTCCAGTCGGCCAGGTTTGGGTAGGAGCATCCCTGACGGTCCGAAATCCACCAGATGGAAGGACACATCCTTGAAGGAGAACCCGGGTATCTGGGACAGGGTGATCTCCTCCACCAGGCCGTTGCGGTAGACGTTGCTCATGCCGTGGTCTGCGGTGATAATGATGTTGAGCCGGTCCTTCAGCCCGTGGTTTTCGGCCGTCTGTCGAATGTAGCCCACCGTCCGGTCAACCTGCTGGACCATGGCCCGGATCTCCGGACTGTTAGGCCCATATCTGTGGCCTGTTCCGTCTGGCTCGCCAAAGTACATGGACACAAAGTCCAGATCCTGGTCTCTGAACCAGCCCATCACCTTGTCTGTGTTCTGGCGCCAGGCTGTCTCATTCTTGTAGTTGTAAAGCAGCGGCTCCACTTCGCGCACCATAGCAACCTGTCCCTGGTAACTAGAGGCGGTGCCAGGGAAGTGGAGTGAGCCAGCTTTCAGACCCTGCAAGGGTTGGAAAGGATGCCGCATTAGCATTAGCATCATTAATGTGACACATATATCTGACATGCTATCAAGTCAGGCAGGATTTCTAGTTGCCAGGCAGTGGAAACACATGTAAGCAAAGCAAATCAGCAGCTGGTGAAGTAAAAATAGCAATATGCGTGATATGGTTTTATATAATTTGTTGTTTTTGTGCAGCACTTTAGTCAACTCTTGTTTTTAAAGGTGCTTTATAGATACAATGGTTTATAGTTTGGAGTATTCTGAGCTGCCTTAGGGATGGGAAACAAGTACTGTCCACTTTAAAGATACCGTCACCTTCCTAAAACTCTAGCAGTTTTTGACATAAATGACTTTTTTGCCTAAGTGATGAAATACTCAATTTCTGGTACGTTTGTTGTGTTTCCGGCAAAATCTGGTACAATGACTTTTGCAGTTATTTAAGGAAGGTGATATAAAAACTGGTAAAAAAAAAGGGCTGGACTGATTCTAATCTAAGTCTCAGAGCAGGTAAAAAAAAAAAAAAAAAAAAAGACATCTGAAGCCCCGCCCCTTCTGCTATGCCCCATGTGACTGAACCTTCAATAAAACATCAATCGCAGTCAATGGCGACATAAATATTTTTTTATCCTGTCTAAATTGATGTTTTTCTCTGTAATGCAGAGTCAGAAGGATAATTGCAAGAGCTTTAATTTCTTTTATAACTCATCAATAAATCATGTTAATTACTCAGTGTAAATCAAAACACAATTAACCAAATGAAAGTGACATATTGCCGGGCCTTGTTACCGCAGATATAACATTGTGTGTTTGTCTATGTTACAACTGTTTGCAGACAATATAATACGCTTCAGTAACACTTGTAGCATTTCAGCAGCTTATGCTCAACAGAAATTCATAAAAAAGAAAAGTAAAACTACCATTCACATGTAATCTTCTAAGTATATATTATTTTTTCCTTATAATTCATCCAGGAAAAGAGGTCACTTAAGTTCATCATTTATCTATAGTTGAGGTTAAAGTTCATCTGTAGAAAAAGCAAAAGAGGTGAATTGTTGAATCTGCCTTAATAACTTTATAAATGTTATAAATCCTGTGTGAACTTTCAGTAGGTGGATCATCCAAACAGAAGTCGTGTCTCAACAGCACTTTGCTTTTCTGTTGTAAACTCATCTGAAACTAATCGTATATGATAAATCACCTTTCTCTACAACAAGGACTTCACGTGAATTTGACACTCGACATTCAGCAATTTACACCTCCAACCGAGCAGCACATCTGTCTCATAACATAAATATCCAGCATTATAATAACTTTAGCACCATGCAGGCAGATGGAGCATCACAGGGATGAAGAAAAACTAAGTGCACGTCACTGCCAGATAAATAATATCAGATAAAAGATAATGAGGCAGGTTGGACAGTTTCTACACAGATCGATGATGTTAATGTCAGTAAGATCTTTTAAATCAGCCTTTTCCAGAGTGGACTGTGGGTGTGTGAAGTAATTTTATTAGTTCTCGTGTTAGAATGTACAAGATACAGATAAGTGGAAACAATCAGTCTTAAAGGAGTGATATTTAGCTGTTTTAAATGGAATTATGCATTTTAAAACATCTCCCTGTGATCTACATAAACTGTAAATGCTCTGCTTGGGTCTGAATTCGTCATTAATTCAACTCTACAGGTCCATCTTCAACCCTATTTCTGAGTAATGACACCAGAAAGGTTGTTTTGAGCGCTGGCCCTTTAAATGCACACGAGTCGCTTCAGGCCCCGCCCCCTCCAGGTTAATGACTGTGCTTTCTTTCCCGTTCAGCCACTTGCGTCCATTAATACAACCAACAACTGAACGTTTTAGGTAATCAGCTTGAAGTTTAGACATATTTTCAGATTTTACTCCAACCGCTGGTGCTGATAAACAATTTTGGCGTAGTCGGAGAAATGTTCGTCAGAAGTCTTGACCTTATATGTGCAAATGTCGTGATGTAACTAGTTATAGATGTAAAAAATTAAACAGGAATTGAAATTAATTGTAGAAATCCACTTGATTTTTTTATGGAATGAAAATAAAGATAGCTTTGCAGCACCTGGAGGGATTAAATTTAAACTTTTTGCAAGTCCAAATACACAAATAAATGAACCAAAGACTAATAAAAATGGGTTGAACAAAATATGAGCCCTTTAATGAGGTTCATGATGGTAAATTGTGGTCCTTCCCTTCTGGATCATCACCTTAAAAAGTTCACTTTTTCATCATTTTCATTCTCTTCTTGAGGTTCTGTTTTTCATCTGTTTTTAGATTCATATATACTGTAGGAGCGTCTCAACAGCAGTTTGCATCCGCCTGCTTTAACCTCAGCTTTAACTTGCTTTATTGTGTCTTCTGTTTGGCCTTGCTGTCGTTGCATAGCTTCCTTTGTCTGTAAAATCTCTTGTTTTTAAGTTTTTATATAAATGAAGTTATCGTCATTAGTATTATTCTCATCCCTGCGTGTCTGTATTCAGTCAAATGCCATCTCTGATCCACCTTGAACCGTTCCAAAGGGTCTTCAGAGGTGTTTTATGGAAGAACACTGCAAATGGCAAAACTAGTTTTTTTACCCCTCGACCAATTTCAGGCCAAAGGGGTATTGTAATCGTTTTGTTCTCCATCTGTCTGTCTGTCTATTCTGCCCGAGGGGTAATAGTGTGCACCATGTAATGTTATTTTATACTCTGTTTTAATGTGTTTTGCACATGACTCTGTATTACTTAACATTATATTCCTATAAATGTATATGACTATATTATATGAATATTTGATAATGATAAAAATAAAATGCATGCAATTCTTGTCACAAATCTAACAGTGAAGCTGTTTTACACATCACTTCTTAAAGATTTTGCAGTTGTTGGTCCATAATTGTAAACTTAGAATTGCTGTATTGTAATTCACTGGTTGCTCTGTTGTCTTGTCTATACCATGTCATCAGTTTATACAAACTATGGATTTTCTTACACCTCTACCATTTTCTTTAGATGCTCGTTAATGTCTTTTTCATAACTCTTGGATGTTTTACTTAACATTGTTTTCCTATAATTGTTAGTTACCAAAAAAACCCCAAGAAAAAACATATGTAACTCATTAAATGACTCAATCAAGGGGGTTACATCCAAAAACACACATCATGTTACAGCAATATAATTAACCTTCCAAAGTTTATAGTTGCACTAAAAGTAAATATTGCTAAAATGGTGCTTAATTAAGTGCTTCTTGATTTGATTTGATTTGTTTACTTCACACAGTGCAGATGTTGTATTGCCTATACTATATGGATAAAAGTATCGGGACACATTGAATTCAGGTGTTTCTTTTCTAACGGGGGTCTAGCATTCAAAACAATAACGATTTTTTAAATTGTGATAAATATCATTGCATTCCATTTCTTAGTTTTGTTTAAATTGTTGTTTTTGCTTCAGAAATGTCTCAGAGATGGTTTTTACTTCATTTCTCTCAACATTGATTTTGTTTTTTTTTTAATCCATGACTATGATTTTAAATGTTCTACATCTACATTTCTGAAATAGTTTACGTGCTCTGACTGTAAATAATCATTTTCTACCACAACTAATCATCTCTTTGCTTTGCATCTCACTTAGGAAGAAAAACCTGTCATTAAACTTTAAGGAAAGATTGGTGTTTATATCTCAAATCAGCGTGAAAAGGATATCTTACGAGCTGTAGCCATGATGTGCCTGAATATTTTTGTTTATATAGTGAATATAAATTAATTAATATGTAACTAAATTCTAATGCATCTTAAACATGATGATGCTCTATCTGGAGAAAATCATAACTGAGGCCTGGACTAAAGGAAGATGAGTAATCCTTGACATGTCCTGACTTAATGATGAATATTTTTTCTTTTAGAAATGGCAAAACCAGTGTCTCTTAGTGATAAAATATGAACGTTAATACACAAACCTGCCTCTGTGCTGTGATCCAGATGGGCAGAGACCCGTTATCCCACCACTCGTTGACGAACTGGGACTGGTAGTATGGTTTCTTCTCCTGGGTGGACGTGTTGAACCACATGTTGTGGATTACGCCGTGGTTCTCGATGTATCGGCCTGAAGACGAGAATCACTGTCAGTCTGCGAGTGCTCATTATTCCCACTGTGACACGTTCACATTAAAAATTCTATCAACTTAACGGCGCTGAGTGGCGTGACGCTTTTGGACAAGGTCTTACCACGAACTTTGGAGATTAGCAGAATTTAATTTCAAGGAAGTTAAATTTCCTTTAGCTGGCACTGATGATTTGAGAGTCAAACTAAGAAAACGAGCAGAGAATTCATCCCTCAGTCATCCAACCGTAATCATCTTACTCAGCTATAAAAGCCGTTGGACCCTGGGACATTCAATTACAACTAATTCCTTTTTCCTGCAGCTTTTTTCAATCCAAGCAGAGTAAACTCAGAGTGGTTTCTTCCTCAGATCCACTACCATGCAGCTGTAAGGAAGTAACGCAGTACAAATACCTCTGTATCCTCAATCTGCCCTTTGTACTCAATGCAATTTCCTCACTTTGCTCATTCACATTTGAATTTATTGCTTTAATGTTACAAGGAATATGGATTATTTTATATTTAAGCATCATAGAGTGACTTCACACCCTCAAGACACAAACAAGAAAATAACTCAAAGAAAAGCAGAGGCCTTGGAGTTTAGATCAGTACATCTCACGCCTGACAGATGAAACAGACAAGAAATAAAGAAACGGTTTTATGTATTTAATCAGAGACTCATAGATTTAACACCGACATGGATGGTTTGAGCCGCAGTCATCTTTTGTGTTAAAAGTACCAAAAAAAAAAAAAATCGAAATACTTCACTCTGCACTTTATACACAATCATATTGGTACTGCATTTGTATGCCTCTGCTTTCTAACATTGTGTTTTATTTGTTTGTAAGTGTATATTTTAATTATTTATACCACATTTTTACATTTTTCCACTTGTTCTGTCAGTACTAGATCCATTAAACCTCTTTAAACAATGACAATAAACGTTTATCTTATCTTATCTTTTACTTTTACTGTTTGAAGATATATTACAACTTGTGCTTGTTGTTTTACTTGGTGCAGAAGTCGCTTAGACTTTTTTAAATTATCTGTTCTTCCTTTGAGTAAAGAATGTATTATGCATTTTTCTACTCCTACCATTTCCTTTACACTGTTTTAATGTCTTTGGCACATGACCGTAGCCTGTTTTACTTCACATTATTTTCCCATAATTGTCAAAGTTCCAGGAAAAAAACATATGTAACAAGTTAAATTACACTCACTAATTAAGAAGTTGCATCCAAATTATGCATATTAAAATGATATAATAAATTTTCCAGTCCATAGTTGCACGAAAAATAAATATTGCTAAATTGTTGTTGAATTATACATTTCTTAATTTGATTTGAGTCGTTTACTTCACACAGCACAGATGTTGATACAATGACTGTTACTTTTATATATATATACTGAATTAATATATACCTGAATTATAATGTACCTTAAACATGATGATACTCTATCTGGAAAAACTGACCCCTGGACTAAAGGAACATGAATAATCCTCAACGTGTCCTGACACTATAATGAATTGTTTTTAGTGCTTATTATTTGCAAAAATTACCCAAATATTCAAAAATATGGAGAATCTAAGCCTTATTAACCTTTATTTAACCTGGAGAAAAATCTCATTGAGATTAATAGGCTACCTCTTTTACAAGGGAATCCTGGCCAAGATAGGCAGCAGAGAATATAAAACACTGTTAAAACACAAATAACACACACATTTAACAATAAATAGTATTGTCATGTATGTAAATGTACCAATGGCAGGTCCATGACACAAACAGCTGAAACAGTTTTATACATGTATTACTAACAGGTTGAATCACTCTTTATATCATCCACAAGTTTTCACGCATGGTTTCTCGCTCAGTATTTAGCAACATCCAATTACTCTTTTTATCTGTTTTCTCTGCTGAAATCAGTTGCTTCACTCGGTTTATCTGGTCCTTTATCACTATGACCGACTGTTTAACAAAGAAGCAGTACATTTCAAAACAGCACAGACTGTTGCATCCATCAGACGATCAAACCAGGTGTGAACCGCCACATGTGTCCCCGTAAAGGACTACATCGTCCCCATAGATAGTAGTGTTGTGATGGTTGCAGGTGCATCACAGAAGCTAAAATTCAGGACGACTCAAGATGCTATAATCACAGAAATTCCATTTGTTAAATGAATATGAATCAGGTTTATTGATCTGGTGTATATATTTTTTTTCATCTGTGCAGATTTTGGGTGATTTAGTAGATACGGTGAAGCCAAACTAGACAAAGACAGAACTGCAGAATTCAGCAGGTATTTAATCTGTTGGCCCCTTGCACTGATCATGTTTTGTTTTTACCAGAATACTGTAATGGCCAGATGGCTATACTGCTAGCACTTTTATTACTATACCTAAAAATTCATGGGTGTAAAACAGGAAAAAGATGTAGGTAAAAATGACTTGTGGCGTATATTTTGACCCAACCCCAAACTGTCCCTAAACAGAACCTGAAAAAAAGTGTTGTCTTTGATTAAACTAGTGAAAAATTCTGCAAAAATGATGTGGGTGTAATTGTGTCAAGTTTGTTTAGTCTTTTAACCTTTTCCTTCCCACGTAATTTGTGTTAATTTTCTCCTATTTATAAAGTTATAAAGCTTATAACTAAAGAACCACGAGGATAAAATTAATCAACACCTCATTTGAAAGATTTTTTTTTTTTAATTTTGTGGCTAAAATATGACCTGAACCACATATATTAGTCCCATTAGCTATACTATAAAATAAAGTTAGTGACTTAATTGTGGAGAATCTAAGCTTTATCACAAGATATAACATGTATATATTGATGCATGTTTTATTCGAGAAACTTTACAGTATTTAATACAAAATGGCGACTGGATCTGGTGGGAATGAAAAGATCAAATCCTGTTTAATTTGTTCACCATCACTAACATTAATATCGAGTTCTAGCAAATGTGTTAGTGAAACCGGACTGGATACTGATGAAATAACTGCAAACTCATCACCTTAACAGACAAATTAGAGCTTAATTGTAAATTGTCAAATACATCACTATTTATTGATGAACAGTTAACCTTACGTCAATAGTTTTACCAAAAGACTAAGTTTAGGAATTGGTTAATTTGCCAAATTAAGCTTTTTGAAGGTTGAGACAAACAGATGGACGTTAAACTCACTGTTCACATGTTATTGGTCTGGGATGAAGCTGATGGAGATGAAAGAAGATCAGGAACCAGAGCAGGTAAACCCAGAACAATGGTTTGGCAAAAAACTGGCAAATATGTTGCTTTTATGAGGGTTTGCGGGTTTTGTTTTGCTCCAGAGAGACAACGTAAACATAAAGGCTAACTTAGTACAAAAAACTAAACAGGAATAAAGTAAATGTTGTAATTTATAGGAATGACAATGAAACACCACTGTATGTTAAGCGATAAACGCTAGAGAAAGAGTTAAACTGTGGAGGATTGTGTGAAAACACTGAAGGGGTTATTTTGAGTATTTTTTGGACGTTATGACGATGGGAAAATGTGGATTCCAAGAGGCGCAGAGTCAAGAACCAACACCGTGGTGATGGTTTGGTTTGGTTGAAGCAAAAAAAAACTGTGTGTGTAGAAAGTCATAGTTTTCAGCCGTAGACCACTATCTTTACCTGTGAGCAGAGTGAAGTGCGTGGGGCTGGTGATGGTCAGGTACGGCGGCGTCACGTACATGGCTTTGACTCCATCCCGGGCCATTTGGTCCAGGTTCGGCGTGTCCACGAACCGGTCATAGTCCCAACGAAAACCGTCGAAGGAGATCAGCAGCACCTTCTGCCTGGGTTTGTTTTCAAAGGGGGCTGCCAGGACGGTCGATGCCCAGAGGAGGCCGAGAACCAGTGTCCACAACATGATGGTGGCGGCGGTGGCAGCGAAAACACTCCCGGGTTCTGAATTGACTCCTTTATCCGAGCCCGTTTACAACACCTCCTCACTGCTCACCTGACGTCTAGAACGGCAAGAGCCTCCGAGCAAAGTTTCAACCACTTATCTTATCTCCCGCGGTATATTGGACAGACTTTATCAGCACTTTTCTGCATGTTGCCTGATGATGTTTATGAGCCGATTTTACAACTGGGATACCCCACCCCCCACCACCACCACCACCACCTCCCTCCGTCCCACCACCTCCCCATCCGTCCAATCCCTCCCTCCTGGCTGTGTTTCGCTGGCAGTAAAGCAGATTAATCTCCCCAGGCATCGTGGCTGTTTGTTTCCCTCTAACTGGCTTGTTGTTGCCGTTGTTTTGTGTTTGTCTGCCATCCCAGAGTTCCATGTGAATCACCGAACAATGGGCCAACGACACTTTGATGGGTTTCACCTTGAGTTGGGATGGCGCATGATTGATCTGACACCAGGAAAATGAAGAGGAAAATGAGAGCGTATATCTCGTCGTCAGCTCGCAGTGGTCTCTGGGGAAGAAAAAAGCCTAATAGACATATTCATTTTAATAACTCTAATGTGTATGTTAGCCCCGGGATGTTCTTAAAAGCTCCTTTAAAAATCCACATTGATTTCCTCAGCACTGGCCATGACGATGGACAAACTATTAAAAATTAACTGCAGCCTCAGTGTTTCAGCTCAGATCACACTCAGACATTATATATCAATGTAACCTTATCAACGTCCATCAAATTGCTCGACAAGCCAACTCTTCAAATTTGCTCTGTATTGTGTGTGTCCTTGGCAGAGGTTCAAGGGAATTGTCTAATCTTTATGGAGATAAGGGATAACATTCATCAGCTTTCATTTACCTCATTCATATTCATTAGCGTTCTCATATTAACTCCATAGGCCTGTCGTCCACCGTCAGCAGGATTTCAGGAGTGTTTTGGGCCCGTCGACGTCTCAGATCTCGGCTATGAGAACTTTATCAAACACACACACTCTGAACTTGAGGGGAAAGCAAACTTTATCTGACCCGCTCGATCCTGCTCGCAGATTTCCACTGAGATTCTCACGTTTTCCTCAAGAATGAAAGGGAGGGTTTTGACGTTAGCGCTCCCTGCTGATCGTGCACGAATACTGCAGCATTTATGGAAGAAAACGAGTCAAATTTCAAGCACAGATGGAAGGAAAAAAATATAATGAAAACAACGTAAAGCATCTTGGGAAAGTGTTGGAGATAGGAAGGATTCTAGTTTTAAAGTCGGATCATTCAGGTCTGCATTTTTATACCAACTCTGACTTATAAACAAAACGTATGCATTTTACTCCAATGCTTTGTTATAGTTCATTGGAGAGGGGTGTCAAAAATACAGCCCGTGGACCAAAAGCAGCCCACTAAAGGGCATGATCTGGCCAGTGGGTTGAATTTAGGAAATGGAAATAATACACTAAAGATATTATCAGTGGTGTTTAGGCTCCACAGACAGATCTATGTGATCTCAAGTGGGTCTTAGTCATAGATGGAGCAATCCCAGGTGAGATCAACATCAGAAAGAAAGAGCATGTGAAGCTCAAGAAAAACCAAGGGCTGAAAGAGGAGCTATTCAGACAATCACATGGTCTTTATTTTATTCTACATAGTTGCACTATTATTACTGCTTTATATATTGGGTTATATCAAATCGTTGTAGAATCATACTGTTTACATGTGCCTTTAAATTGCCCCCTGGAGACAGAGTTTTTTTTTTTTTATTGAATTGAAAAAATGACAACTCCAAATTCCACACTCTAAAATTGTAATTATGTTATGCCTTTTACTAAATGTTTTGTGTATTTGTCATGCATGTGTGTAAATAATATGTTGAGGTATAATATTGCTAAAATGTACTTATTTTTCTTAAGAAACGTCAGGTTTTTGTGGTTATTCATTATTTGATAATTTGATAATTGAATTTTAAGAAAAATTTGGAATTGTCATTATTTATAGACTGTTATACTAATGTTTTACTGGTCCAGGCTACTTCAGATTGAACTG